>CM076575.1:1476935066-1477068933 GCA_034641835.2 Pinus albicaulis
AGATATTATATTGGTAAGTGCATTTCATAGTGGATTGTGGTACAAAAGGAATATAGGGCACCCCCTTTCTACATCATTTTATGCATATAGCACATAATTAATCCCTTAATCTTCAATAAAATTATTCTTGAAGTGATAAATATCAGTCTGAATGTATTGACATATTTCCAGGCATGGAGACCGAAGCCACAAAGGAGAATATACTGCTACAGGGATATCAAGTTGTCCATGTCGGTGGACTACTTTTATGGTGATTCATCAAATGGGGAATGTGGTTGAGGCGTACATATTGTTTTGAAGCTTGACCAAACATATCAGTTTATTTGGTTTGGGGGAGAAGGTTCTAATAGGAGGGAATAATTGTTTTCTCTATGGGGTGTAATGTTGTGTGCTAGTTGGCTGGAAATTGACAAGTTAGAGCTTGTGGGTGACTCCATATTAGTTATTGAGTGCACATAGGGGATTTATACATTTGGGTCTCTCTCTCGATGTCACTGGATGCAAGTATTTAAAGCACATATATTTCTCCTACATATACAGAACACATAACAATGTGGATGATCTCTTGTCCAAATGAGGTAGATCTAATCTATTGGGTGAAATTAGCTACAAAACCTTTGATGATGGATCACTTCCTAGTTCTGAGTGCTTTAAATTCTAAAGGTTGGTGTGTTGGATTTTCTCCTCCTCCAACACTAGGAGTTACACTTACAAGACCTGTCTCCTCTCTAACATAGGTTTATATATGGTTATTTTCATTATGTTGTTTTTTGTCAAAGTTAATAAATGTAGCATGAACTTTCTATAATAGGAAATTAGCAACAATAGAAAATAAATTGATTAAGTCTGTAACCATTTGGTTTTGGCTTCACAAAAAAGAAAAAAGAAAAAAATACTGATGAACAAGATTCCTAGACCTACAAGTTTACTCTCCTTTAAGGTAATTTTTTGCATATCAACTCTTCGAATAACAGAAGGTCGAAATTGTAAGTAAATTTTCTTTTCTTAATAAAAGATAATGCATTTTTCTCCCTAGAAAAAAAAACCATGAACAAAAATCCACAAAGAAACTAAAAATTGCTAAAATCCCAATAATCAATCAACACTATTGATTAACTACAAGAATACATGAAAAACCATTCAAATGTGTGTATTATTTATGATGTGTTGTGGAAATTCATTATCATGTAGAGTGTGCATGACAGAGATTTTTGTCTATATTTGAGAGAAATTTTCTTCCAATGAATATTTTCTTTGTTGGAAATGTTGTCATTGATGGCAAAGGAAGTGGCACAGAAGGAGCATCTGAACAAAAACAAGGAAAGGAGAGAAGCAAGGAGCAGCATTACACAAGAAGTAGAGATAGTAACAGAGAGATAGCAGAGGCAGCAAAGAGACCAACAAAAAAAGCAAAGAAGAAGAGAGGAAGCAAGGCAGATAAGGAACTAAGGCAGCAGACAATGCAGAGACAGAGTAGGAGAAAAAGGCCAGCGAATAGAAAAGAATAAGTGAATGGTAATCTGTGATAATTAAGACATCCATTAAAGGAATTAATGGTTGTAGAAATATGATGAATGTAGTGAAGATTATAATTACGATGGACCATAGCGGAAGGCAGCAACCGGTGTAAAGAATGTATGTTAAAAGACTCAAACGAAACTGTGAACAAAGCGTTAAACTTAACAGTGGAACTGTAATAAAAGGAAAAACCTTAAAGCACATCTTAATTATACTAATACATTGAAAAGGTGACAGAACCTTGTGTGGAAGAATGGAACCATGACCAAGTGAACAGTGAAGGCAGTTTACGGTTTTCATCGCACCACCTATGCGGAGTGAGCGATATTTGAGGAGTTGGGAGCGATTTCATAAATCAATCGACACGTGGCAAGGAGGACCCATGGAAAACCGCTTGTCATTTTGCGCCATCACGCATTATAGTTCGACCCAGGATGCCCAGCGATATCGTTGAGCGCCGTTGATCTGAAAAGGGGTCATCATACGGTCATCATTTGTCAAAGGTGCACGAAGATTAACACAGGTACGGCAGGCCATCGCACGTTAACAGTCGACATCGGAGGTCGAGCGATATGCATATATGCCATTGATCTGGAAGCTTGTTAATCTAACGGTGATCGGACGCTGGACTTGCGTGAAATTTACTTATGGTACCGTGCGCGTATTTGATTGGCTATTGACTATTTTTGTGGGCCCGGGGTCAAAGGTTTATCATATTGTTTGAAAGCATTCAAATGCCAAAAGGTTAACCTTAATCATAAAGTTAAGTTAAAAAGTATTAGATTAATTATTTAATTACCAAGATCAATGGAACAGTAAGAGTTATGGAGACCCCGCTGGATTATCCATATTGACCCCGTCCAGGAATACCATTAGTAATTGAATGCTTTTGACCCATGGTTTTAATAAAGGTGAAAACTATATAAGGTGATGAGAATCATAGTACGGTGTGTGCATACGTAAAGGTGGTGAATGAATAATTTTTTCTAAGAAATCTCTGCATGGGCGAACTCTGTTCTTAACTGATAAATATGAATCTACGATGTACTCATGGATATAATGATCTAACGATGATGAATCTCTGGTTTGAATGACGGATGAAATCATGAAGAACTGGTGTGAGTGTACTGAATGAATAAATCTGGTGGCCTACAAGGTATTTCATGAAAATTGATGAAACATTGTCTGCAGTGGTGCTGAGGGTCGAAGCCTTCAGTGAGGGGGCTATAGCTCCCTTTCAGTGGTAGCTGATAAACGAGAATAGGGGGTTGTAGCTCCCTTCCAGTAAAGGCTGGTAAATGAGTTAAGGTTGTAGCCTTCTGCAGGTGGGCGCCTGCGTGCTGGTATAAGTCTGCGCCAGCATAGAATTGTAAGAAGTTTTCTGTATAATAAATATTGAATACTGAGATAAAAACAGCAGTGGTTCTCTCCCGAATTGGGTTTCCACCTTAAATTCTGGTGTTCATATGTGTGGCTTATGTTTGATGGTTTGTTTTGTTATTTCTGTTCATACTTACTGCTTACTATGAATGAATGATGTAAATTAAGACATAATAAGATCTCTGACATACAAATTGGATTCAGTAAAGTAGCATATGGTTATAAAGAGAAAAGAAAAGTAAAATTATCAGTCAGCTCTAAATACTGATTCACCCCCGCCTCTCAGTATTTTTCCCAACAATTGGAATCAGAGCAGGTCCTTCTGAAAAGCTTAGCCGCTAGAAGGAAGATCGAGCAAGATGAGCAATCAAGATGGAACAGCATCTATCAGGCCTTCGCTCTTTAACGGAAACAATTTAATCTTCTGGAAAAAAAGGATGAGATCCTATCTTTAGTCTCTGGGAGCAGATGTATGGGCAATTGTTGAACAAGGATATCAATATCCGGCTGCAGTACCAACAGATCCGACGGAAAGAAAGAATTATGAAACCAATGCAAAGGTGGTCAATGCTTTATTGGGAAGTCTTACTGAATCAGAATTTGTCAAAGTCATGCAGCTGAATATAGCAAAGGCAATATGGGACAAAATCATTCTAAGTTATGAAGGTGATGCAAAGGTAAAAAGTGCTAAACTCCAAACTCTCAGAATTCAATATGAGAATCTAAAAATGGATAATGAGGAAAGCATTGCAAAATTATTTTTACGTCTTGATGATATTGTAAATCGTATGAGAAATCTGGGAGAAACAATAACCGAATCTACTCTGGTTGAGAAAATTTTAAGATCACTAACGGCAAAATTTGAGTCAAAAGTTTTTGCTCTTGAAGAAAAACAGGATCTTCAAAATCTTACTGTGGTGCAACTTCATGGCATACTAACTGCATATGAAATGAGAAGAGGAGGACCATATGAAGTCAAAGAAGCCATCTTTAGAGCTTCTACAAAAGGGAAAGAAGTACAAGAAGCAGAAGGATCAGGATATATCTCAGAAGAAGATGAGGTAAATTTTGTAAAGAAACTTCAACTTGGCATAGGACGGTTCAGAGGTAAGCTTCCTTTCAAATGTTTTGATTGTGGAAGAGTTGGTCATTATGCTGCTAAGTGTCCTCATAAAGAAACACATAAAAAGGGGAAGGAAGTAGTAAGAAGGAATAAGAATCATTATAGCTCTAGAAAAAGTTATTATACTCATGAAGACAGTGATCGGTTATCTGACAGTGAGGAAGAATGTGAAAAAGATCTTAGACTTCTCATGGCATTTGAAAAATAATCTAGAGAAGAAAAGGATACTTTTGTGGATGCTCTAGAGGACAATGATTTTCTTGATGAAAACAATCAACTCAAAATTTACTTAGAAGAGAGTAAAATAATCATAGAAACTCTGAAAAATCAGCTTGAAGAAAAGGAGAAACACAATGAGAAATTAGAATGTGAAGTAGTAAGTCTAAGAAAAGAACTTGAGAAAGTAAAGACTCTGAATCTTAGATTTTCTAAAGGATCTGAAACCTTAGATGAGATTATCAAGGTACAACGTTCTCCCCTTATAAAGATAGGTATTGGATATATCGGAGAATCTTCTCAAGCTTCAGCACCAAATTATCTAAAAGCAGCTACTGTTGGGATACAAAATGCTACCACTCAGCTAGGGAATAAAGAATGTTTGCAGGAAAAGCATGATCATCTCAATTCAAAGAACACTAATAGGAATACCTTTCAAAGAAACACGAATCAACAGGTAAATTCAAGAAGGAGATTTTATGATCGAAGAAATTTCTTCTTCAATGGACAATGCTTCTCATGTCATAATTTTGGTCATAAGGCTATTCAATGTGTAGCATATAGAACCATCATGACAAGAGAAGCAAGAAAGAAAAAGATTAAAATTGAAACAAAGAAGAATACCTATAAAAAATTTTCTCCTCTTCAAAATGAAGTTGAATGTGCTTATTGTAATAACTTTGGCCATGAATAATCTGAATGCAGGAGAAAATTTCAGCTAAAAGAACATTTTCCTTCAAGCTCCAAAGTATGGAAAAAGAAGGAATTAGAGGTTGAAAATTGTGGCATAGCATTATTTGCAGAACATGAAGAAAACCAATGGTACATTGATAGTGGATGCTCAAGACACATGACAGGTGATAAAACCAAACTTCTTGCATATAGTGCTCTAGAAAAGGAAAAGAATGTTACATTTGGAAATGATACTCCTGCGGTCATTAAGGGAAAAGGGTCTGTTTTTCTAAAAGAGAAGGTGAAAGCTAATGAATTCATGTATGTGGATGGATTAAAGCATAACCTATTAAGTGTAAGTCAAATGTGTGATCAAGGAACTGAAGTTGTCTTTAGTTCAAGAGAATGTGTGGTACGTGATCTTGATATAAGTAAAGCAATTATAAAAGGAAAAATAACTCCAAGCAACCTGTATGTATTGAAGAACTGCAAAGAACAATGTTACTTGAGTAAATCTTTAGAAAATTGGCTATGGCATAGAAGGTTGGGGCATCTGAGCTTCTCTCAAATCAACAAATCAAGCATACTTAAATTTGTTCGTGATCTTCCCAATATTACTCTACCTGAAAATATCATATGTAAATCTTGCCAATTTGGTAAGCAAACCAGAGTACAATTTAATGCCAAGGAAGGATCATCAAGTAAGCCTCTTGAACTCATTCATACTGACATATGTGTACTTATGAGGAAAAAGTCACCACGTGGAGAGGAATACTATATCTTATTCATTGATGATTTCTCTAGAATGTGTTGGATTGGGTTGATTAAACACAAAGATGAAGCATTTGAGAAATTTCAGATCTTCAAAGGACTGGTTGAAAATGAATCAGATCTAAAAATCAAGTGTCTTAGATCTGATTGAGGAGGAGAATATACATCCAATGAATTCCTTGAATTTTGTGAACAACATGGAATAAAAAGGCAGTTTTCTGTAGCTGGCACTCCACAACAAAATAGCTTAGCAGAAAGAATGAACAGAACAGTTCAACAAATAGCTAGAGCTATGCTTGATGATTCCGGAACACCTGACACATTTTGGGGAGAGGCAGCACATACAGCAGTAAATATTCTTAACAAGGCACATGTTCGTGTAAATAGTGATAAAACTCCATATGAACTCTGGTATTGTAATTCTCCCACTGTAAAGCATTTTAGAATTTTTGGAAGCAAATGTTTTATCAAAAATAATGATGAAAAACTTGGCAAGTTTGATCCCAAAGCAGATGAAGGAATATTTCTTGGTTACTCCTCTAGGAGTAGGGCATATAAATGTTACAATAAAAGACTTCAGAATATTGTTGAATGTATAGATGTTGTTATTGATGAGTCTCCAGCAGCTCCAAAACAAGAAAAACAAACAACATATGAAGATGATGATGATGACATATATCCCTCTACCTCAAATAGTAATGATACAAACAGTGAACCCAATGAAGAACCCGAAGATGATCTGTCTGAAAAGGCTCCATCCAGATATGTTCAAAAGAATCATCCAGAATCTCAAATTTTGGGAGAAAAGGGATCAGGTGTACAAACTAGAAGGACTCTTGTGGGATCTTCTAGCAATCTGGCATTTCTGTCCACTATTGAACCTCACAATGCTAGTCAAGCTAGCAAAGATGAATGTTGGATTCAAGCCATGAATGAAGAGCTTCATCAAATTGAAAAGAATCATACTTGGGAATTAGTACCAAGACCTTATGACAAAAATGTCATTGGAACTAAATGGATATTCAAAAACAAGTTAAATGAGAATGGGGATGTTATAAGAAATAAAGCTAGACTTTTTTGCAAGGGGTATGCTCAACAAGAAGGTATAGACTTTGAAGAAACTTTTGCTCCTGTAGCCAGACTTGAAGCAATAAGAATGTTTCTTGCTTTTTCAAGCTTCCAACAAATCAAAGTTTATCAAATGGATGTTAAATCTGCTTTTCTCAATGATGATTTAGAAGAAGAAGTTTATATAGAACAACCAGAAGGATTCATTTTGGGAAATGATGAAAAACTTGTTTGTAGACTTAAAAAGGCTCTATATGGTCTCAAACAAGCTCCAAGGGCATGGTACTATCGTCTTGAAAAATATATCCATCAACAAGGTTTTTCAAAGGGGTCTACTGATAGCAACTTATAAACAAAAACTGAAAATAACAAACTATTGATTACGTTTGTATATGTTGATGATATAATTTTTGGAAGTAATGAAAAGTCTATGAGTCAGAAATTTTCTTCTGATATGCAGCAAGAATTTGAAATGTCTTTACTTGGGGAACTAACATTCTTTCTTGGCTTGCAAGTGCAACAAGCAACAGATGGCATATTCTTATCACAAGCAAAATACCTCAAGCAAATCCTGAAGAAGTATGGCATGGAAGATTGCAAACCTGTAAGTACACCAATGATAACCGGATGTAATCTTAGTTCTAATGATGATTCCCCCACAGTGAATCAACCAGAATACAGATCTATGATAGGAAGTCTACTTTATCTCACTGGGACAAGACCAGACATCATGCATGCAGTTGGGATTGTTGGACGATTCCAAGCTAATCCAAAAGAGTCTCACCTTGAGGATGTGAAAAGAATATTCAAATATCTACAAGGAACTCAAGACTTTGGACTATGGTATCCAAAGAATGTTGATCTTACTCTTCATGCATACACTGATGCAGATTGGGCTGGAAGTGTTGATGATCAGAAAAGAACTAGTGGTGGTGCATTCTATATGGGGCCCCGATTAGTATCTTTGTTCAACAAGAAGCAAAGCTCTATTGCCTTATCTACAGCAAAAGCAGAATATGTGGCTGCAGCATCATGTTGCACTCAACTTCTCTAGATGATGCAAACCTTACAAGACTTTCAAATCAAATTTTCATCTCTTATCTCCATTATGTGTGACAATACAAGTGCCATCAGTATCTCAAAGAATCATGTTATTCATTCCAAGACCAAGCACATTCCCATCAAATATCACTTCTTACGAGAACAAGTGCTTGAAAAAAAGGTGAAATTGGAGTATGTTCCCTCTAAAGAACAAGTTGCTGATATATTTACGAAACCTCTACCCATGGAAGCGTTCGAATATCTCAGACAGAAACTGGGAGTAGTCTTTACCATGCAGAGGATCAAGTCTACTTAAATACAGAAGATTAAATTCGTTGTGAGGTGCTGTTAGGCATCTCTGATTGCACAAGCTAAGGGGGAGCATTGGTCATATGAAAAGGATGCATTGTTGGTCATATTATGTTTAAAGATGCAGCATGATCTCATGGGGAGCATGGTATTGTCGGTTCAAAGGATCTTGATCAACTCTTTTCCATTGATGTCAAAGGGGGAGGAAAAGCCACAAAAGGTGTCGGGTGTCTATAAGACAATCAGAGGAAGAGTATTGCCATCAATGCCAAAGGGGGAGATTGTTGGAAATGTTGTCATTGATGGCAAAGGAAGTGGCACAAAAGGAGAATCTGAACAACAAGAAGGCAAAGAGAGAAGCAAGGAGAAACATTACACCAGAAGTAGAGATATTAACAGAGAGATAGCAGAGGCAGCAAACAGAGCAGCAGAAAGAGCAAAGAAGCAGAGAGGAAGCAAGGCAGATAAGAACTAAGGAAGCAGACAATGCAAAGACAGAGTATGAGAAAAAGGCCAGCGAATAGAAAAGAATAAGTGAATGGTAATCTCTAATAAGTAACACATCCATTGAAGGAATTAATGGTTGCAGAAATATGATGAATGTAGCGAAGATTATAATTACGATGGACCATAGCGAAAGGCAGCAACTGGTGTAAAGAATGTATGTTAAAAGACTCAAACAAAACTGTGAACAAAGCGTTAAACTTAGCAGTGGAATTGTAATAAAAGGAAAAACCTTGAAGAAAAACTTAATTATAATAATACATTGAAAAGGCGACGGAACCTTGCGTGGAAGAACAGAACCATGACCAAGTGAACAGTGAAGGCGGTTTACGGTTTTCATCACACCACCTATGTGCAGTGAGCGGTATTTGAGTAGTTGGGAGTGATTTCATAAATCACTCGACGCGTGGCAAGGAGGACCCATGGAAAACCGCTTGTCATTGTGCGCCATCGCGCGTTATAGTTCGACCCAGGATGCCCAACGATATCGTTGAGCACTGTTGATCTGAAAAGGGGTCATCGGATGGTCATCATTTGTCAAAGGTGCACGAAGATTAACACAGGTATGGCAGGCCATCGCACGTTAATGGTCGACATCAGAGGTCGAGCGATATGCATATATGCTGTTGATATGGAAGCTTGTTAATCTAACGGTGATCGGACACTGGAATTGCGCGAAATTTACTTATGGTACTGTGCGCATATTTGATTGGCTATTGACTATACTTGTGGGCCTGGGGTCAAAGGTTTATCATATTGTTTGAAAGCATTAAAATGCGAAAGGTTAACCTTAATCCTAAAGTTATGTTCAAAAGTATTAAATTAATTATTTAATTACCAAGATCAATGGAACAGTAAGAGTTATGGAGACCCCGCTGGATTATCCATATTGACCCCGTCCAAGAATACCATTAGTAATTGAATGGTTTTGACCCATGGTTTTAATAAAGGTGAAAACTATATAAGGTGATGAGAATCATAGTACGGTGTGTGAATACGTAAAGGTGGTGAATGAATAAATTTTTCTAAGGAATCTCTGCATGGGCGAACTCTGTTCTTAACTAATAAATCTGAATCTACGATGTACCCATGGATATAATGATCTAACGATGATGAATCTCTGGTTTGAGCGACGAATGAAATCATGAAGAACTGGTGTGAGTGTAATGAATGAATAAATCTGGTGGCCTGTAAGTTATGTCATGAAAATTGATGAAACATTGTCCGCAGTGGTGCTGAGGGTCGAAGCCTTCAGTGAGGGGGTTGTAGCTCCCTTTCAGTGGTAGCTGATAAACGAGAACAAGGGGTTGTAGCTCCCTTCCAGTAAAGGCTGGTAAACGAGTGAAGGTTGTAGCCTTTTGCAGGTGGGCGTTTACGTGCTGGTATAAGTCTGCGCCAGCATAGAATTGTAAGAAGTTTTTTGTATAATAAATATTGAAGACTGAGATAACGGCAGCGGTGGTTTTCTCCCGAATTGGGTTTCCACCTTAAATTCTGGTGTTCATATGTGTGGCTTATGTTTGATGGTTTGTTCTGTTATTTCTGTTCATACTTACTGCTTACTATGAATGAATGATGTATATTAAGACATAATAAGATCTCTGACATACAAATTGGATTCAGTAAAGTAGCATATAGTTATAAAGAGAAAATAAAAGTAAAATTATCAGTCAGATCTAAATACTGATTCACCCCCCCCCCCCTCTCAGTATTTTTCCCAACATTCTTTTCTGAGATGCCCCTATAAAATTGTTTATAAAAGAAAACGATTTCTTCAAAATGCATGCAAACACCAGTAGCAGGAATAAAAAAGTGTGAACCAAATGTTCAAAATATTATCCAAAGATCGCTTCTAACATTGAAAAATAGAGTTAAGACATATATTGTAATTCAACATTCACTATATATTTTTAGCATAACTCATATTTTACATTCTCCTCCTGTCATGGTCTCTTGGTCTGCCTTTATCCATCACGTTGTGTCACTTCAAACTAAAAAAAATATTTTTTACAATAGGATGATATATGGTAGCTGGTAGAAATCAAAATTTAAATTTTTAATTTGAAAATAACAATGCATATGCCATCGTGTTTATGATTTAGAATATTTTACCAACTTAGACATCCCTAGACAAGAATATGTTCTTCTAACAACACTAATACACAAGAGGGATTTTTAAGACAAAAATAATAGTTCATCTCAAATTGAGGTCATGTGACAACTCCTACTAAAAAAAAGTATTTTTTCTTTCTTTCATGTGCCTTCTAAGACAATTAATAAATATTATAATAACATTTTTTCTTAAATTGAGGTCATGTCACAACTCCTACTAAAAGATATCTTGAGGTGCTTTCGCAGTCCTCACTAAGGATTTCGATGGGAAATGCCTTCCATGGGTTGTATATCAGGGTTCGAATCTGGTTGACCACGAGGGGAGAACAAGAATAAGAAGCCCTTGTCAAGGACCATGGCATGCATGACTATTACATCAGCCAACCCATTCTTATATTCATAGTGTCAGTAGGGCATTTCGAACGAAGGAGGGTCATCGAGGGTTTGTCATTGGAGTTTCAGACATTATTTTCCCTAATACAATGATGACAAATATGACCATTCTTTCTGGTATTTTGGGATAATATTGGAAAATATATTTGGTGAAAAAGTGGATCAATGTTTCTTAGCCTAGGGGTGGCATTCACGGAGGTTTGTAGGGATAAGTTTTTCTTCGGTTGCATCTGTAATGTATCGTTCTCTCTTATGGAATCCAGCCAGCCTCAGATACCTGAGAATGTCATAATGTATATCTATAGGCCTAGTGATTATATTCGAGATGGAATGGGATTAACTGGGATATTTAGCCATGTCTTCCTCCTCCAACCGAAAATGTCCTTACTCAGGGAAAACTTTAGTAAAGTGCGGTAGCTTCTAAGAATTGGTACTCATTCTGTGATGATTTCCCCCTTGAATGATGAATATAATTATTGTTGCATATGAATAATATATATATGACATAGTTTTACATGTGATTTTAGCCACAAAAGTAGTGATTCAAAGATGGACTTGACCCAATGTTTTGGGATTGTGAAAGGTACTCATATGTTGAAGTTCTATGTTAAACAAGAAGTCCGTCCAAAATAGACAGAGGCATAGGCATGGGCACTTTGGATAGGGTGAATTTGGTAGAAGTGGTAATAGAGTAAACATGATAAATTTCCTCATTAATGTCTTCTATTAGCATCAGAAAAAATATCACATACATCATGCTCTACAGTATGAGATCGATGGCTATGAAGGTTTGATAATGGAGCAATGTTTCCATTCTAGGTATTGGTACAAACCAATGTGGTTTGATTGGTTGTAGGTTAAAGGAATATGTACGAGAGAAAAGAAACAATTATCGGTGAATGGAATTTTAAGTGCCATTGGCCCAAGAAATGTTTTGCATCTGAGCATCTCTTTAAATGTAATACTTATATGCAAATTTAAATGTCGGTAGATTGGGGCCTTTTTTTTTTTTTTCCATTTATTTGATGCCTTCTTTCTTGTCTCATGTAATTTATGGTCTTAGTCTTGTACATCAAATATTACAGGAAACACAAATAAAACTAGACTTTGTGGTTTACCCACATTGGAAACTTAACTATGCTTTCAAAAATTTAAATTTAATATAGCACATTTGGAACTCACACTAGATTTAAACTTCAAAGGGATCTACACTTAGGTTCTAGGTGACACCAACGTTTTCCAACAACGGGCCATTCATTGTTAAAAAATAATCACAAGTTTGTTTGTTTTCTTTTTTTATTTTCTTGTGAGTTTTTTTAATCACAAATTGGTTTTAAAATAAATTTTAGGAACACACTATAAAAGACTCAATTAAAAATCGTGACCTGACAACTTCACTTTTTCCATGACCTGGAATCTATTATGGTCCAATTACTATAAGATTTGATGAATTACGTAATTTTTTATTCAATAAATAAATAATTACTATTTGTAGAGTTTTCCACTTCTAGGGAATCCTTTAATAATTCATTTCATCAAATATATTTCTTATGCAAGGATTTGACCTTCATGATCCCACAGGCACGATTTAAACTTTTTTTACAACCTAGTCTTGATTTTTCCACTTTTTTGTGATGTGGGTTGACTCCAAAGATAAGCGTCAATGCAATATCCTATTCAAAAAACCATGTCATAATACCCTACAAGGAGACACTAGCTTTACTTCTAGGTGCACGACCACACTCTTACCATTTACGTTGATGCTACATTTTTGTGTGGCCATCAACGTGGTACAATCATTCAAATCTCCTTGGTACATAGATGGTAATATATAAACATTTTGATAATAGACGTAGATGCCCCTCTATTATTTTTTCAACATTGAATACAATATAATCAATTAAAACTGCAAGGGTTATTCAACTCACATTGTCCAATATGCAGGATTAACCATTAAATTTCACCGGGTCAGGAAATTCAAGGGTCATTATATGATATTCCTTGCGCTTCCCTACCTAACAACAAGAACATGTTAGAAGAAATTATTGTCGTTGAGCCAAAAAACCATTTACAACTAGAGGGCTCTCTATTGGCTCTAATTTTGTGTAAATTCATTCTATTTTCTCTTCCTCATGGAATGTCCAACTTTGAACTTTATTTGTTCTTTAATATTATTTACATATCATGGATTTTAGAATTCAAATGGGCAGTCCTACAATTTACACATGAATCATAAATATTCTCATGAAGTAAAGAACTAGATGATGTGGAGACATGGGTTAGTTGGATATGGTTTTCCTGTGGAGGGAAGCAATGAGTATTACAAAGAAATTTACCATCATTATTATGCTCTCCATGGTAATAAATTAGATGAATACCAATCTGTAACACTTTTAGAAGGGAACGAGACGACCCAACTTCCATATTTGGGCTTGTGATTTTTGTTTCCTTGTCTATTACTTATGTTGCATATTAATTTTGGATGACCCCAAATTAAATTGTGTTAATTGATACATGTAGAGCTTCTATACTTGATAATAGATCATATATATTATAATTAATAGATATATAGGATATTATGTATTTAAAACACTGGTTTTTGACTTTTTAAATGTGTTCCAAAGTTCAAAATGAGAGTTACTAAAATCCCTTGTTATTGGAATTCAATGTGCCATTAGGCTCGTAACTTCCTACTTTATAGTTTGGACAATTTTTTCCACTGCATGGTTCAAGTGAATACTCTCAACTCCCAACATAGCCTTACTATTAGTACTTTATATGGGAATTAATGTGTTCTAGGTTCCTTGTCATTGGCAAGTGTGTTATCCTACTTCTACAACTAGATATGGATTAAATGTATTGAATTTTCATGCTTCCTTGTAAAACATAGTTGTATTAACTCAATGTTTTGACATAATCTTATTTATCAAAGAGTATATTTAGTTGGATTGGTTACTAAATCGAATTACACTATTTTTTCAGGGATAAGATAGAAAAATGACATGAATGATGATGTTTCAATCATGGGCTATTATGTCCATTAGTTTATTTTTGTTGAGAATCCAAGGAAGTGGAAAGTAATTTATGTCTCTTATTATGACATTATATTGTGATGTTTTCATTATTATTATTAGTCCTTTCAATTTATATTTTATTATCATCAATATTAATGCCAAGAAACAAATTGAAGAAGACACAAGATGTAGGCATGCTTCCCGTTGACACCCAATCCTATGGATGGGTGTGCATATGTATTTTTGTATATTATTTATTATTAGGAAATAAGAAGGCCAAGAGTCATTGGGAGCCGAATCCCAATAGCCTCACCTCCCATCTATATAAGCATGTACATTCTTCAGCTAATGGATATTCTAGTTTTGAGGAGTTACCTCCTGGTTTGACATGGTATCAGAGCCAGCTCCACATTTGGCATTTCTGCCCTGTGGTGTAACTCCCTACCCTTTGCTCAGTCAATATTTTTTAATGTTTTTGCTGCTCATTAACTGCTAGACTGTTATTCTGCATTTTTTTCCCTATTTAGCCCCGACATCGTGCCTCTAGCTCCCGGCAGCCTCCCGAAGATCGCAGTTTCCGTCAACTGCAAACTGTGCCCGCCATTCGCAAGTCCAGCGCTCCCGCAAATTTGTCTTCCGCAGATTCAATTTCAAAAATTTTTTTAACGCCCTTTTGGGCCTCCTCCATTTTCCATCCATCCTCGCGCCCTCTCCATTCATCCCCGTTCCATTCTCCCTCTCGCCCCTACGCCCTCTCTCCCTCACTGTTCCCTATTCCCTATTCCCTACCCAACGCCCTCTCAAATCCCTCATCGACCTGCGCTTGGTATCTCCCACAAATAGATATCTCAATACACCTCAGTGGTATTATAATAACGCCCACTCCTTTGTCCGTAAAACGTTGTCATACCATTTCATATTACAATTGGTATCAACAGTCGCTCTGTCATTTAAACCCAGCGCCCTCCACTTCTCCACGCTGTCACACATCATATACTCCATCGTTTAATATCCAACGCTGTTATATGCGCTATTACAGTCTCTGCAAAATGTTGTACGCTCCCTTATCTCCATACACCAGCGCTTCCATTCAATAAAATGAGCGCTCCTCCCACTGCATTTACCAGCGCTGTCGATTCATATATGCTGTCACTTATAAAGCTGTCTGCATAGTTTGATATATCAGGCCCGTGGTTTAATACATCACGTTGATTGCGCAACAGGCCCGGCTTCTCTGTCAGTTATAAAAACGTTGTCATATACCGCTGGTATCGCTGTTATAAAACGCTGTCATATACCACTGGTATCACTGTTATAAAACGCTAGTATCGCTGGTTGCATTCTCATTACATGGTCGTATTATCATTACATTTAAACGTTGTGTCCATTGTCTATTTCAACGCTGTGTTATATATGCAAGAAGCTGTGTTTTATTTAAAAGTTGTGTTCATGGTATGCGCCCCCTCCACGTAATATAACGCTGTCATTTCACGCTGTCATTTATATATCACGTTGTACCACTGTTCAATATTTAATACCACGTTGACATCGTTTGGTTATATACAATACCACGTATTATCCGACCATTGTTTGCCATTCACATTTTATATAAAACACCTCCACCTTACGTTTTATATACAACGCCTTCATCTTTATTACAGCGGCATTGATATATTATTGTGAATCGATTATACCATTCCGCCTTTCAGAATACCATAATACTTCCATTGCGACCCTTCCAATTGCTATTTCATATCGCCCCCCCCAGTTTCTAATACCGCCTTCACTTTCCCATACCGCCTCCACTTTCTAATACCATAATACTTCCATTCACATTCCTTACTCTCCCTTCCATTCCATATCATCTTTTCACATACAAATTTTCCCCAAACAAAAAAAAACACATTTTTTTTATGCAGAATCAGTTTATAGCAAAGAGTGTTTTTTAAATTCAGTCTTCAGCAAGAATTTTTTAGCACAATATTTTTTCCAGCAGGAGTTTCTACCCTTTTAATTGAGTATATTTTCCAGCAAAGATTTTTTTGTTTTCTCTCCTTCAAGAAAAATTTTCCAACAGAGTTTTTTTCTCTCCTCCTTCAAAAGAAGATGACAGTCCCTTCATCTTCTAAAGAGGCTGCCTACTTGGCACAGAGAGAAAAGAGACACGCTTCAGGTCCATCCAGAGGAAGAGAAGGCAGAAGACGTAGAAGAAACTTCAGAGAAAAGGGGGGCAGACAATCTAAAGCTCAGCAGCAAACAAATCAAGACAGAGGTAAAATTGATGACAAAGACAAAGGTAAACCAGTTGAATCAGCTCATTCTGTTCTAGCACATTGTAACAATGGAGTAACTGAAAACCTATTTGATGTTTCATTTACTTCATGGAGAGATTATTGGTTGCTAGATTCAGGAGCAACATGTCACATGACATTTAGAAAAGATTTTTTTGAAGAATTCACTGACAAAGTTGATGGAGCAGTATATTTCGCAGATAAATCCAAACTCAAGCCATCAGGGCTTGGCACAGTCAGGCTTAAACTGCCTGGTCTTCCTGATCATATCCTACATGAGGTTCTATACTTCCCGGAGTTGAAGAGAAACTTGCTGTCCCTGATCGAAATCCGGCAGCAAGGACACTCAGTTCACTTGTTTGATGGCAAGGCAGAGGTCAGATCAGCATCAGATCACTCACTTGTCATGGAGGGAATAGAAGAAGGGAGACTCTTGAAGCCGAAAGGTTCATCTGCTCATGCTCAAAACTTTGCTTTCAGTTCATATCATGATGAAGGTACATTTCCATCAAGTCTTTTATGGCATGCTAGATTTGGACACTTAAATTATGACAACCTTCGTTTGTTGAAGAAAAATGGTGTTGATGGACTGCCTACAATTCCTAGAAAACCTAAGGAATGTGATGCATGCATTCTAGGAAAGCATAGCAAACAACCATTTCATGATTCACACTCAAGAGCACATAGGAAACTTGAACTTGTTCATTCAGATTTATGTGGCCCTATGCCTATTGCTTCTGCAAATGGAAACAAATACATGATGACATTTATTGATGACTACACCAGAATGTGTTGGATTTACTTACCGAAGAATAAGTCTGATGCTTTTCAAACTTTCAAGAATTTTCATGCATGGATTGAAAATGATGCACAAACACATATTGGCTCTCTACGTACTGATAATGGAAAAGAATACACCTCAAATGAATTTGAAAATTATCTTCGTCAACATGGAATCAAACATCAAACCACTGTGCCATATAATCCACAACAGAACGGTGTAGCTGAAAGAATGAACATAACCATCTTAAATATGGTCCGCTCCATGTTATTTTTCAAGAATGTAAAATTGATGTTTTGGGTTGATGCAGTTCTATGTGCTGTTTACATAAAGAATAGGTGTCCTTCAAGTTCAATTAGAAACAAAACTTCTTTTGAAATGTGGCATGGCCACATTCCTTCGGTAAAGCATTTCAGGGTCTTTGGGTCCACCTGTTATGCCTTGATACCCAAGGGTCAAAGGAACAAACTTGGTGCTAGAAGCAGAAAATGTATCTTCTTGGGGTACTCAAATACCTCCAAAGGATATCGTCTCTATGATGAAGCAAATAAGAAGTTTGTGATAGCAAGAGATGTCATTTTTCTTGAATCTTCCAAGAGTGACAAGGTTGTTGAGCGGCAACTTGATCGCCTGGACAGATTCACACATGCAAAGTCTTTCCAAGAGTTTGATAATGTGATTCCACATCTTGAAGGGGGGATTCCGATATTGAATCAAACTGTGGAATCATTTCCTGAACCACACTCTCCCCCACATGAAGAAACAACCACAGATGACACATTGGATGATGTGATCGACAGAATTGGGAGATTGAATCTTGAATCAATCCCAACTCAGTCAAGTGACCAGCCTGGGCCATCTCAGAAAGGTCCTCCCAAATGGCTGACAAAGACACTGGAGGATGTTCATCCCGATGAGGTTGGAAAAACAGGAACAAGAAGTTCCACTCAAGAAATCGAAGGTGATGTAGATAACTCTGATTCCCCTGTTGATATGGATATTGCTTATAACTGTGAAATGAGTTTGTCTACAGATCATGAACCAACTTCCTTCAAAGAAGCCGCTTCTCATGATGAATGGAAAGAAGTGATGCAGAAGGAGTATGATGCCTTGATAAAGAATGGCACTTGGAAGCTGGTTGATCCGCCTTTGGGAACGAAACCAATTGGCTGTAAGTGGGTCTACAAGAACAAGTATAAAGTAGATGGCTCACTTGACAAGCACAAGGCCAGGCTTGTGGCAAAAGGTTTCGCACAAAAAGAAGGAGTCGATTATGAAGAAACTTTTGCTCCCACAGCAAAATGGACCACCATCCGGACTCTCTTTGCCTTAGCAGCTTAGAATGGATGGAAAGTCCACCAGATGGATGTAAAAACAGCCTTCTTGAATGGAGATCTAAAGGAGAAAGTTTATATGTCCCAGCCAGAAGGATTTGTGATAAAGGGTCAAGAACACAAAGTTTGCAAACTTGTAAAATCCTTGTATGGCCTCAAGCAAGCACCACGAGCTTGGTATGAGAAATTGACCGAGCATCTTCTAGAACTTGATTTCAAACACTTTGATCTTGATGATGCAACTTTGTTTGTTAAGAAAGTTGGAAAAACAGTTGTATATCTTGTGGTATATGTAGATGATCTTTTGATAACAGGAAACAATGAGAGCTATATTGTATCCATGAAGAAAGAGTTGAAGAAAGGTTTTGAAATGACTGATTTGGGTCATGTTCATTACTATTTGGGTATTGAAGTAATTCAACATCCTAAATTCATATTTCTTTCTCAAAAGAAGTACATTGGAGATCTCTTGAACAAGTTTGGCATGGATGACTGTAAACCCTTAAGTACTCCAATGGAACAAAACTTGAAGCTCACATCTATTGAAGGGAAGGAATTTGAGGATGCAACTAAGTATAGACAGCTTGTAGGAAGTCTTATCTATCTGACCACCACCAGACCTGACATTTCATTTGCTGTTGAAATCCTCTCAAGGTTCATGCAAAAACCTTGTGAAGGACATTGGTCTACTGCAAAAAGAGTGCTAAGGTACTTGAAGGGGACACAAGACTTTCGACTCAAATATACACAGGTAGGTGACTTCATCTTGATCGGATACTCTGATTCAGACTTTGATGGCGACAAAGAAACAGGGGTGTCTACTACAGGTTACACCATGAGTCTTGGATCAGGAGCTATCTCATGGAGATCACGCAAACAATCAGTTCCAGCAGATTCCACGACCGAGGCAGAATATGTGGCAGCAGCTGAAGCAACAAAGGAAATTGTGTGGCTCCGGAAAATCCTGGAAGATTTGCAGATGAAACAGATGTATTCCACTCCACTCATGATCGACAACACTTCTGCAATAAAGTTGGCGAAGAACCCAAAGTTCCATGATCGAACAAAGCACATCAATACAAAGTACCATCTCATTCGACATCATGTTCAGGCCAAAACCATCCATCTACATCATTGTTCCACAAATGAGCAAACTGCTGACATCTTCACCAAAGCACTTGGAAGAGAAAAGTTTGAAAAGTTCAGATCGATGCTTGGACTCACCAACATCCCTTCGGATTAAAGAGGGGAATGTTGACACCTAATCCTATGGGTTGGGTGTGGATATGTAATATTGTATAATAAATAATATTAGGAAATAAGGAAGGCCAAGAGTCATTGGGAGATGAATCCCAATAGCCTCACCTCCATGTATAAATACATGTACATTCTTTAGCTAATACACATTCTGATTTGAGGAGTTACCTCCCGGCTCACACTTCAAGATGTCCTTACTACTCTAGGGGAAAACCCAGTCAAAAATATTCCTTTAGTAGATTCAAGATGAGACGACCACGACCCTAACAAATAGACTAAAGACTCCTTCCATAAAGTCCTTCTTGTTTTTTCTTATGAGCAGTAACTTCCTTTCACTATGTTTTGATTGAGTACTTTTCACTGTGTTGCACCGAGATTTCATCATTTTAATACTACCGAGATATAAACATTGTTATGGAACCGAGATCTTATTACTGTATTACCACTGAGAATTCATTACATTCATGGAACCAAGATCTCATATCTACAATAAAAATGAGATCTTATCATTGTAATAGCACTAAGTTTGAGTCCCGTGGTAGCATCAAGTTCAAGTATTTGTCAATGTGGAGGCACTGAGACCTTATTAAATTGACACCAAACCCTTCTTCCTGTGGCATTTCCAAACTATAACAACTTCTTTCTGTGATTTCACTGAAACTTATCACTCTTTTAACACCAAAACTATGATTTCATAGAGACAATGATATTGTCGTATCTCTAAAACTAAAGTAGTACTGAACGTTAACCCACACTTCCCATAATGATCCGAAGTACAAATGTAATATGTGAATTCATTTCAAAGAGATAATACAAACTTCTTTTCTATGGTCAAATGTGAAATCCTCACACTTGTATTTATATTTTTTTCCAAGTGAAATGAGCCAACATGACCTCTTTGAAGGGTTGTGTCTCCATATAAGTTGAGGCCGACTTGAATTTAATTATATGTAGTCAAATTGATGATGATCTATTTGAAGTTTATAGAAGGAGAATTGATGGAGGAGTTTTTGACCAATGACTTTGACCCAAATAAACAATTCTAAATCCTACAACGGAGTCTTGACTTATGAAAATTGACCCAGGAATGAAACCCATACTTTAACAATTCAATTCAATAATGACAAAATTATTTTTTCTTTTCTTTTAATAAATATATTACATTTCACGTAAGTATAATAATGAAGACCAAACCTAGTGACATTCTTCAACACTCCCTCTTAGCTAGGGAGGTATTCATATTTACATATAATAAAATAGGTACATGTAAGATATCCCTTTATCTATGAATAATTTTAGGCACCACAATTCCATGTACTAGATTCCTAACCATGGAAATCTATCCATTGGTGTCTCAACAGTTTAGGCACTGCAATGCAACGGACTAGATTCATGACCAGGGAAATCTATCCGAGTGAGACTTAGATGGACTAAAGTCTTCAACCTCTCTAGGTACCATCAGGCTTATTTAGTAACCATCAACCCAGGGATCTAGGTGTGCATCTACTTGATGCTACCCTCCCTACCAAACATGAATACAAAGTTTCAGCGTGATGTCCTCCCAGGAAACGCTTCACTTGCACAGCGTTAACAACAAATTTATCCCGATCAAACTGGTTGATAATAATCATGCTATCAATACTTTGATAGATTCACTTATATAAACACAACCCAAATCAGTAATACACTTTCGAATATACATCATAAAAAACAATCCTCCAGGGTCTTTTGATGTTGATTCTTAATATATCTCAATAGGACTACCAATCGAATCTTCAGTAAAGATTTCTCAATCATACAATTTCCTTCCCCGCTTCACGCGTAGAAACATATAGTTCCGAAAGTATTCTCCAGTCAAAATTATTTCATGGCCTCCTTCTTAATCACAAAGATTTATTTTTTCCAAGCTCCCTCTTAATCTAGGTAGATCAACTTCTTCTTTCGATATTGGAGAATCTTTCATGGCTTCCATCCTTCTCATCATACTTATCATATCAAATTCTCTTACAAAAATATTCATATTCTTGAATATGATGTACATCCACAACTTATATAGAAAGTAAACCCAATTTATAGAAGCATGAAGTTAGTCATAATTAAATCTTATAGTATCAGAAGCATTAGAATTTACAAACATAATCAGTAAGAGACTATACTTCAACTTCTAGCCCAAGTTTTATTACAAACCCTAAATTTCACCAACAACTCAGTCAAGATGTCATATGACAAGTTATTTCATATAGAAAACCATAGAAATAATTCAAAATAAAACAATGTATCTAGAAACTTTCAAAATTCATATGTTAGACTTCTCACTAGGATTTCATGTAAACCCTATATTTCATACATGCGCTTTAACAATCAATCACAACTTAATCAACATGAATAGATTCTACTAATGTTTATTGTAAACCCTATATTTTCCATCTACAAATTCTCGATAATCATTAAATAAATTCATGTATTCCATATTGTTATACATACTAGTAAATTTAACTACTACTAGGGTTTAGCTGCAAAACCCTAGATTTCCCAAATAACATCATCCTATAAATTCAAATTTTTATTAGGGCTTATTTCAAAACCATATGACTTATGACCGTTAGTGATTAGGTCAACACATATATATAGGAATTCATTATAAAAAAAAAATGCACGACATATGTCACACAATATTAGTATCTTAAACATATACCGACCTGGACCAAGCTAGGGTTTCAACCAAATGAACACATACCTAGGGATTCATTCCTAGGACCTTAATTTAAAGACATGAAAAGAGTATTTCTTATATACCCAGCCAAACCATAAAAATATAGGGTTTCATTTCATACCATATAAACCCTAATTTACCAATACTTCAAAGGTTTTGGATTTCAAAAAACACCATTTCAACCCTAAAAATTTAGGGTTTTCATGATCTTACAAAAACCCAAAACATGACACCATCAAGATAATAGCAATTTCTTCATTAATAACCCTAATTAGGTTAGGGTTACACACATTATTAGCATTCCCTTAGGATATCGTCTTCCAGAGAACCTTTCTAGGGTTATTTTATATAAACAATCAGATATATATGGTGGATATATTAATCATATGGTGAATCGCCCGGAACAAGAATCTTCAAGATTCAAGAGAGCTAGACATAATGATATTAGTAACACAAATTTTAAAGTAATATGAAGAGAAATTTATAAGATGTATGGTCTAAGACATACCTCGAGATTTTTTTTGACAAAGCATGTAGTAATTCCTTGAAGTGTAAGCCATGGTCTTCTATACCTATAATACATACTTTCAAGAAAAACATGTGATACCAAGAAAATAATTTAATTTCTTAAGATATATCTCCTATGTAACCATGGAGGATGGAATCCTATGATATCGAATATTAATTGACAACAAGATATTTACTTGACAGTCCACATTACTTGTAATCCCTAGAAGATAAGGATGCATGTTGTAATATTTACCCTCAACTAGCTATAAACAAGGATCATTGAAAATTGCAATTTTTTCACTGTGTCTACATTGACTACTTGTCACTATGTTGCACTGATATATCATCCATGTAATACTGCTGATATATCTTCATTGTAATGGCATCGATATCTCCTTACTGTATTACTACCGAGACTTCATTACGGTCATGGCACCAAGATATCATCTCTGTAATAACACTGATATCTTATCATTGCAATAGCACTAAGTCTAAGTTTTGGAGTAGCAACGAGTCCAAGTCTTTGTCACTATGGAGGCATCGAGATTGAATTAGAATCGAACCTTTCTCCCCGTGGCATATTCAAACTATAACACCTTCTTGTTTTGATTTCACCGAAACCTTATCACCGTGGTTACATGAAAATTGTGATTGCATAGAGACAGTGATATTGTGGTATCTCTGAAACTGAAGTAGCACTGAACCTTAATTTTCACTTCTCATATTAATCTGAAGTACACTTGTTATATCCGAATTCATTTCAAATAGATAATCTAAACTTATTTTTTTTGGTAAAATGTGAAATCCTCTCAATTTTATTTATAGTTTCTTTCAAGTGAAATGAGATGACATGACTTATTCGAAGGGTTGTGTCTCCATATAATGTGAGGCTAACTTGAATTCAGTTATATGTAGTCGACTTGATGATGATATATTTGAATTTGATAGAAGGATACTTGATGGAGGATTCTTTGACCAATGAATTTGACCCAAATAAACCATCATAACCCCTACAATAGAGGCTTTACCTATGAAAACTGACCCAAGCATGAAACCCATGCTTTAACAATTCAATTCAATAATATTAAAAATTAATTTTTCTTTTATTTTGAAAAATATACTACATTTTACTCAAGTAGAATAATAAAGACTGAACCTAGTTACATTCTTCAACAGTTTTTTCATGAGAGAAAAACATAAATAAATAAGGGTATCTAAAATTATTTTAGTGGTTCAAATTATGTTCACACAACTTTTCTTGCATTGAAAAGAAGCCATTTTCTTTATTGTTCGCAATCTTGCGTCAATCGCAGAAGTGAAAAGTATCTATGCAAAGACAAGAAGTAGCCTTTCTTTTTGCATGATAAATATATAGGAATTACTTCCTCAACTTGTCTTGGTTGTTTGCTTGAATTGATGCTATTTTTCTTAAAGGACTACCAGCAAGAGAATTTTTTTCCCAAATGTCAAACAGCTAGCCACTCATTTCAATTGAAACCATTTTGATTCTTAAGAAATAGCATGGTAAAATATATATATATATATATATATATATATATATATATATATATATATATATAACCTTTTCTTCACAGATCACAATAAATTATTTTTCTTGATGCTTGAAACTAGATTTTGTCAACAATTTGAACTAAAATCTTCATTTTTAACCGTATTTTCTTGAAGGGGTTCACCGAGCTTTAAATCAACCAGCATTAATTTAATATAATTTACCAGAAGATGTAGATTTATTTGAAGAACTATATTGATTGGTAGAGGCTTTTAGTCATAAATTCCTATTGATGAATACATTCATGAATCATAGATTTAACAAGGAAATGGTCCCCGTAAATCCAATAGCTAGTAGCCGAATCTAAATTGGATAACACCGAGCAACGAAGAATATATATAAGTATTAGATTTTTCCCAATTTCTCTGAAATTTTTGAAGTTTTTGTGGTTGTTGAGTTTTCTAAATTTTTCAAGTTTGATTTTATTATTTTTGAGCTTTTCTCATGTTTCCTTGATTCCATATTTCTTAAATTGATGACCCAAATTCTATGTTTTGCAACACTATAAAAGGTTATTAAAACATTATCCATTAAACTTGCACCATCCTACAAAACACCTTAGGATTGTAATCTTTTCAAACACCATATATATATATATATATGGGAAAAAATGTTGATACCACAAAGTTCATATATAACTGTACTTCCATCATTCTCACCAATGTACACTTTTTTATGTTGGTGGTCAAATTGGCAGGCATTATTAGAATCCTATTGTTCTTTCAAATCCTTATTGATTGTGGCAAAGTGGCAATGTTCCTTCTATATGAGATAGGTTATTTCCAACTTATTTCATATCCACTACATTTTTCTACTTATTAAATGCACTTGTGTATTCTTTTTCTTGAACGTAACTCCTTGTCATTAGGGGAATTTTGAGGTCTAAAATGGCCCTCATAAGAAAAATGTACAACCAAAATAAACTTTATAAGAACCAATATGATTCAAGATGATGATTTCAACCATGGAGGATGATTCAATATTTTGGAGTAAAAATGTAAAAATATTAAAAGATATTAAAATAATAAAACTAATTTCCTAATCGTATTTTCAACTTATCTCCCTAAGTGTTTACTCAAATTCCAAGTGGGAGTGCTCGTTGGATGCAAAATTTAATTCCTCATCTAAGGAGTACCCATGTTGCATACTTTTGATGGACCCTGCTACACAAATATGAGAAACACATGAAAAATGTGATTGCAAACCCATTTTTAATGTATTTCTCATTTTTCTTGCAGTAGGGTCCATCGAAAGTATGCAACATGGATACTCCTTGGATGAGGAATCAAATTTTTCATCCAATGAGTGTTTATGCTCAATATTTGAGTGGACCCGTAGTGATATAAGTTGAAAATATGAGTTGAAAAAATAGTTTTTCATTTTTTTCCTCTAAAATTTGATGGTTTAATCTAATATTATTCTATTATTTCCATTATTATTTCATAATTTCCCTACGAGGCCCATTTTAGACCTCAAAAATTCCCTTAATGTTGGTGCAAGTGGAGCAGGTTAAAATCATTCTTAATTGCAGAACAACTTATGAAATAGCCCTGTTTTTGGGATGTTTCTAGTGTCATTCTTATGTGAATATGGTGATCAGACCTTCTTCCACACTTCCTCTTATAGATGCTCCTTGCTATGGGTTTTTTTTTGTCTCTGAATAAACCTGCAAGGACAAAAAAATGGAAACATATTGGATCCATGGGAATTGTGAAGAATTATTCCTTTGGATTCCACCAAGAGTTGTGGGAAAAGGGCCATTTTGTTGTATGCACATTATTCTTCATATCATGTGCTTATGTGTGTTCCCTTGATAATAAAGTTCCTCACAAAAATTAGAATTTTTTTATATTCCTCAACTTGAAATGAATAATTTTTGTTGATATTTAATTCTTATTTAAATAGGGTATCAATTTATAGACTTATAGACCATCACACTCATAGACAAGGAAGCTAGTTTCTTCTCATAATACTCTCTTTGAATTAAAGATTAATTATTTAAAGCTAGCAATCTATTCCCATAAAATATCTCATATCTCTCTACAAATGCATCTACTTCAAGTTTAGTGGAGGATATTATTTATTGGACTCCGGGAGATGGGTTACAAAATGGAATGGTTTTGAAGGACCCTATCTTATTCACGTATGATTTTTTTTTTTTTTTTTTTGTTGAAAGTGAATTTGGTTGTCCTAAATATTTATTTCCATTTACCTACCGAGTCATTGATAATGAGGTCATTTTTTAGTGTATTTTTTGAGATAGTTGAAGTGCAAAAAGTTCACACTTCTCCTCCTCTCTAGAAGACTAGGATTCATAGAAGTGAGTTTTATGCGCATAGATGGTAGTCTAAGGCCACACTGACTTACAGAATTATACATGACCTGAAAATTAGTGTGCACTCACAATTTTTTTTTCCATTTTTAAGTGCTATGTATGAATGCACACTCATTGAATTTTTTTTTGCTTGTTGCAATTTATAGGTGTGGAAATTTACAAACAGACTTATTTTTACAAGGTGTGGCTCCAAATGGTTTGCTTGGGATTGGCATTAAAATATATTTTCCCTTATATTTTTATACAATTCAGAACTTATATCAAATTCTTCCTCTATATGCTTCCAATAAAATTCAAATATTAGAAGTTTTACCTCTAGAGATAAATGGAATTCAGACCAAAATGAAACTCCTTTCGGTCAAACGTTGTGAGTATCATCCATGCTCTGTGCATTCAATCCATTTTTTTTTAAGTAATTTAGAGTTACCATCTAGACTCTTATATCATAAAGAATTTATGGGATTGTAACCTGACATATTATGTAAAAGTGATGAAATTTTATGTGAGAAATGCTAATGTCAAAATAGACTTTTAGACCATTTTTTACATTGGCACCTCATTTACACTATTGGATAATCCAATTTAAAAAATCCGTACCTCAAAAGTGAGTGATTGTTGACATATTTTATTTTATTATAGATAGGACTCCTTTTTCATATTTATACAATTAACTAATGAGATTTCAAGGTAAAAATATCATCTGCAGACACAAAAATCTCCATTGTTAGTTGATAATTCAAACATTATTTTTGAGTTTTTTTATAGTATTAGGTTGGTAGTAGTGATACAAAACATTTATCCATCTAGTTTGAGAAAAAATAGCGGTATCATTATTTAGAAAGAACTAATATCCTTTCCTGTATCTATGAAGAAACAATCAAGGCATTGATCAAGGGCCTAATATATATTTCAACTTCAATGACATAAATACATTTTATTTTATTAAAACATTTCTCTTTCTTTAGGATACGATAGAATTTCAATCATGTGGAAATTTGATGCAACCCTTCAATTGGTGTTTGTTTCTAATAAAGTAATGAAAAATGTGCTTCTTATCTTATTATTTCATTATGGGAAGGTGATAGGTTACACTTTTTCAAAGATAAATGATGCAAATATAACAGTTATTTGTCGTAAGTTAACACACTTATTTTGATTTGATGAAGAGAGGTATCAAATGAATTTTGAATGTCATTCTTTCCAGATAGCATAGATAACATAACTAATTGGTAATTTTGAATTCCATGATTTTTTTACTCACCTATACTGCCAATGTACTTATAGGAAAAGAATAGGTGGGATATTTTATGCACTATCTCAAAATGGCCTGGAAAACTTTATTTTTGTTGAATTTAGTGAAGGAAACATTCCACAGAAGGTATAGTTCTAGGTTCTTTAGTTTGATTAGGGACCCTTAAAACCATTGGAGGCATGGAGTAACTATGCCCTTGGAATTATGACCCATGGAACTATCTCATGCCCCTAAATTGCTGCAGGATTTAGTGCTTAGAATTTTTCTCGAAAAAGGACTACTGTGGATAATTTTCATACCACACCTAATTCACAATGACTAGGTGTAATTTTAATGTTTGGAAATAAGGATCCAAAGAGGTAATAAATTCTTAATTCAAAACAAAGAGGTATTGTATTTTTGAAATCACTTCATTTCCCTAGGAGGGGCTTCATTTATAGCAACCACCCTCGAGGACAAAATCATGACATTCATGTTTTCTTATCTAGCCTAATTTAACACTTCCAGATAAATAAATTTATCCTTCTATGGGATATTTTTGTTGGCACCATTATGATATGATTCATCCTCCACATACAATTTCTAACATGATTGTTAGAATTTTGTTTTAGATTTATCTTGTTCCTTTTTTATATCGACACTAAGGAAATTTCTCAAAAAAGAAGAATCATTTGTTGGGAATGTGCTCATGTATTTGTTAGAGTAAAGTGCCATATTTGGTTGTATAAACATGTATTTTGGGTCGTGAGCTAATGCAAACTTGGAGTAGAAATTGTTGAGGTGATCCAAGTTCAAATATTTGTAGGCTTTCTCTTCCTTTGCATGGGGATTGTCGGTTGTAGTTTATGTGTGGCCACCTTTACATTTTTGATCTTGTGCTTTGTAAATACATTTGGGTCCATCCCTACCAATTAGGATCCTTTTCGGGTTACATGCATTAGTTTTGGTCTTACTTAGTTGATGGGTGTCCCTTGGATCCCCAATTATTACTTATTTATCCTGGCATATGCTTAGAAGGACCTACTTAGTCAAAATTTCCTATAACCTAAGTGATCTTAAGATGCATCATACACCAAGGGTTGTTTCAAGCCTACCATGCTTTTTTTTTAGAATTCAAACTTTTCTATGGTAGAGAGAATGGGTTTTCTAGAAATACTAGCAGTACATTGAGTTAGAACCCACCATTTCACAATTCCGAAAAAACTCGCCTACCCAACAAACTGTGGTACTCCAACAATCCCTACGCATGCTTCTTATAATATATATTTTCTCATGGCATTTCCAATTTCACTGATTTTCTACATGTGCTTCAAAATTAGTTGATAATAGGCTTCTCTTATCACTGGTTGTCTTCTTTGTTAACTTGTGCATGTATTATGTTCCATTATAGTGGTCCAAAATTTTTCTATTTTTTTGAATTGATCTAGCACGGATTCGATTGAAAATAACCACATATTCAGTAACTCATCATCTAAGCTTCCTCTACCTTCCCCAAATTGGATCTTTGACAGGGGATCAAGTCCCATAATGTTTTCCCAAATTCCCCCCCAGTATTGGTTTATTTATTAAGTGCTTCAACATGAAGTGCCATTTAAAGAATATTAATTTCTTAGATAGTACGTAATGCCTTACTTTCTGAACTACATAAGACATCATAATTCATTCTCATTCCATCATGGTATATTTTTATTTTAGTTTATAACTTCATTGTATAAAATGATAGATGATGATCAACATTTCCTTCTCTTGGTTGTTCTAGCATTGAACTAATAATTATCCCTAATGAATCTACATGCACAAGGATCATTGCAAACCAATTTAGAAACATCGATGACCAAATTTTCTTTGTTTATGTTAAAATATTCTTGGAACTCTTCTATCCACACGAATTTTGTGTCTTTTTCCAATAGCTTTTGTAGAGGTGTTGGGATTGTTACAAGATTTATAATAAAATTTCTATAATGTCCAAATTGTCCCGCCATTACATGTAGAGAAACAACATTAATTAGGGTAGGCGAATCAATTATAAAATCAATTTTTATTTGTCCACAAGTAGTACATACTTACAAACTACATGATCAAGAATCATCCCATTGCTTACAAATAATGGAATTCTTCAAGTTCAATGATAAAAATAGTTGTCTACTTGTTTATAGCATTAATAATAGTACTTGGATGTGGTTCTTTAATGAAGTGTATAATTTCAAGTCATTCAAGCATACTTCTAATAATTTTTTCATAAATCCTTTAAAAGAAGAAACTACAATTTGTGAAATCATTGTAGGGATGTTCCTTAACTTGAAGGGTCTCAACTTATACAAAGAATGTCCTCTTCATAGAAAATTGGTATTTTTCGAATCTTTTTCTTTATTCCTTATTTGGTGGTATCTAGATAATCTATATGTGGATGAGTAGACCTCTTTAGTTACCACATATTCCAATAATTACTCTTTGACAACGGTAGGGAACATATCATGTATCCAAACTTTTATATATTCTCTAATTTCTCTACCCCCACCCTTGTGGTCATTTTTATATTCCTTATTTATTGAATCTCCTTTCATTCTCATGCAACGTATGGGTGTTTCTTTCATTGTGGGTTTTGGTGGTCTGTATACACAAAATCATTTTGGGCACATGCTCTCCATTTTCCAATTAAGTGTATTTTTGGGCTTTGTGATTTAATAAATACATTTGGGCCCCTCCCTTTCTACTTAAGATCTCTCTTACACCTGATGACTAGTTCGTGACTTATTTGATGAGTGCTCTTTGGGTCCTAAAACTTTTGTACTTTGCATACTCTTTGAGGAAATTATTTTTGAGGAACTTGGCATGCATTCCAAACCATGAGTTGTTTCAAACCTACCACACTTGTTCTCAAATGATTCAACATTTTTTTGAAGTAAAGAGTGTTCATTTTCTAGAGATACCTGTGGTACATGGGGCTAAAATATATGGTTTTATTTTTCTAGAAAAAAACACTTACTCAAATACCAATGAAAAAGTTGGATATCCCTCACCAAACCCAAAATATATTTGTACAACCTTTTTCCTCATTTTAAATTCTCTCTAATCTCACACTTTGATATAGTATTTGATGAATGAAACGATCTCCAAAAATATTGTGAGCTCCTTCCACATTCTACATTGTTATTTTTTCTAGGATATTTTTTCTTTGCCAACCTTACTCCTATTTCGAGGCTTCCATTGTTGGCACTTTCCTCTCCATTTGGATTAGATATTCCTTTGTTGCATTGATTAGTAATTTGATTGAGGTATTTGGCATTGCCTCTTATTCAAATTTGAGCATCTGTTCTCTATTTACTCAAAAGGGAGTTTCAATTAAATTGTGGCCAAGGATACAATGTTCTCATCTAAGGGTATAGAGGTTTTCCATAATTTCATTTCTTTGATTTATCTTTAGCTGAATAGTTTTCTTGTTTCTTTCGTTTCATTTAATTTGGAGATAGGATATCCTAGTTTGTTTTCAAAAGAGAAAAACTACATAAATGCATAGAATATGATCTAACCCTCTTTATGACTTGTTATTTATCTTTTTTCCTTCTAGCCCCTTTAGATTGTTGTATATTTAAATTAGATTTTGGTTTGATTAGATATCAAACCTACTTAATGGATATTTCTCGATTAGAAGGATAATATATCCTATGTTCCTTCCAATTTTTCTTGCTCATTAATGGAAATTAATGAATCTATTTAATGGCTAATGCCTGTTTCTTTCTGTTTGCAATTGGTGGAACAAGGGGTTAGCTAGGATTAGATACTTTTATTTCCAACTCAGATTTTTTTAATGCAAGAAGTTAATTCAAATACCAAAGAGAATGGGGAGAGTAAACACTAATTATTACTATTTCCTTTATGAAAATTTCTCTGTTGTTTTACTTGTTTCATCAATATGCCTAAATAATTCACACATAAGCCCTAACAACAACTATAGGTAATTGAGGACAAGTTCACATTCTCAAATAAACTTTTTCAGGCCAGGTTTGTAACTCCAAATTAAATTGTGTTTTGCATTAAGAGATAATATGAATATATGCAAGGAGAGGGAGACCGTTGGGCTTCATCTCCAAATGGCTCTTCATCTTCCAGCTTCCTTTATTTTTCTATTTACAATATTTACATAGGTTTTCCTAATCCAAAATATTAAGTATCAACATTACCGCCCTTAATCTGAAGGGATGTTGGTGAGTCCAAGAATAATTTTGGATATCTCAAACTTTTCCCTTCCAAGATGTAACATACCTCTCCCCTCACATATACCCACTTTCACCATCTTACGTGGGGTAAGCATGAGATGACGACTTTTTATGAAAAGACTCAACCTCCTAGTTTACCTTCAGGAAATGGAGTCGACAAAATAGACCTTACTAACTTCTAGCAGGTGCCATGGAACCTCCAAGGCTAAGCCAAACCCTCCAAGTGTCCATCCCCTGAGAAAAATTACTTTTCCCTGAGCTAGAGCCCCAATCTCTCCCTTTCCAAGCCCTCCACGGGATTGAAAACCCTTATTCACTCCCATAGGCCTACATCTGTGCAACTATGAACTTTTCTGCCTAGTGCTATGTAATGACTGTGGAATTTAAGGCTATTTTTGAAGGTTGGGGCTATGCCTCTACCCATAAATCCATGTAACTTTGAAAACTCATAAAATTAATTACTATAATGATTATAAAACAAAAAATGAAATGAGGAATATACCCGACCATCCCCTACCACGACTGGAATTTCATTAAACACTTGGTAGATATGAAGCCTACAAGTCATGAATGGAAGTATGAGCATAAGGGACTAAAAAATCATATGATACCTAAAAAGAAGGATCACCACACTCTCCCATTAGTTATCTTAACACGATTAGGTATTGCATCCATTATTCTTTCATTTAAAAGTAAAAACATGAAAACAGCCATGACTAAAGCCAATCATATATCCATGCTTATAAAAAACATATAAACATATAAATAATCATAAGATAAAAGCCAGTAAAGCCAAATAATAACAAGTAAATTTACCAATCAAAAGAAAGAGAACTTATCTTTCATTAAACATAGAAAATATCCAACTAGGTTCGGGGCTTCCACGCACCACCCGACCATAAACATGGTTGAAAAAACCTTTGTTTTAGTCATTCACCCCTGTGCAATATTCCAAGCATGAATGTGGGATATAACGGGATAACCCAATCCAAAACATCCAATGGAATCTATAGGTTAAACCACCTCCACCCTAACCATACCATGACCTCACCTAATCGGCTCCAAGATCACAAAACAAAACCAAGCTTGGAATACCTCTGCATTCCTTCACCATAATTAAGGAATTTTTCATCTCCAAGTCTCTAGGCTTTACCATAATCCAGATCAGATCACTAGGCCATAACTGAGACTCCTCTCGCAGGCTTTAGTGTGTATCTCACCATTATCGGTCAAGGGATTCCTAGGCCTTTGGAATGTTCTTGAGACCACCTATGCCCAAGATTCCTAAACCTTCTGAAAATTCCAAAGCTCAAAACTTAGAAGAATCCCATCACACCATGGCTATTGGGAAATGGAAAGGAAAGTATGGAAACAATTGTTAAAACCTGGCAAAACCATGCCACTGACAACAAAAGAACCAAATACCAACATGCACATACCATGCATGTGAAATCCAGCTAGGAAATCATACATGCAATTTGTTACCTGAAAGTATTCTTGGTGAAGCTAGTTGATCCTATTCTTCCTTGTTTTATCTTGCTTTAATTTCCTTTCCTTTTCCTTACTTTTATTTCTTTTTCCTTACTTTTTCTACTTGATCTCTTTCTCTTTCTCCTCTTGGTGCCCTTCTCCTCTTTGAGACTATTTCTGAAAATGAACTAGAAAAGGTTACCAACAGATGCTCTAAAGCCTTTTTATTAATTAGGCCTCTGTTTTCTTCAATTTTCCATTATTTCCCTTCATTTTCCTCCTCACACGCAACCTATGACCTTTCACCTTCTTTTTGTCCTAATTTCCATTATTTTCATAAATAAATGTGTACAAAATACTTTTTTCCTTTTCAAATCCTTAGCCATTTCATTTGTCAATTTGTCCTTTGCCATAAACACATAAAGTGATGTACTTTTCCCAACATTCAGGTTGGAATAAGTTCCCCTTAGCCATGGTCTTATCCTTTCCTTTATTAACCTTTATTAGATGAAATTTTCTCCTGAGTCTGTTAGAGAACCCTCGACCTGGGCGAACACCATCCTCGGTAATAAACCACACTTATACCTCAACAAAACTGCTAAAAAGAAAAAATACTTCCCATGGAGCCTTATAACTTAGTTGGATGCTATATTTACGATGAATGATCTTTTCAACAACAAAAACCTCATGAAAACACAACAATATAACAACCATACGGCTTATTAGAGATTTATAACCTAGCTCATGGCGTTTCATGTCAAAGCCATACTTGTAAACTTGGCATCCATGTAATATCAAAACAACCCTCATGAAGACATGTGCCACCTCACTAGCTGAATATTTAGTCTTTATTGGAATGAAGTGAGCCACCTTGCTCAACCTATTGAACAAAATCATGATATAATCATGTAGCCTCATTATCCTCAGAATACTTGTAGTAATATCCATGGAAATGACCTCCCATTTCCATTCTAGAATCATAATAGGATGTAGTATACCACATGTATGCTTAAATTATACCTTCACCTGTTGAAAATCCAAACATCTAGCCATGAACTCTGCCACTTCCTTCATTATATTCGGCCAATAGTAGAACTTATTCACCATCTTCAATGTCTTCTAATATCCTGGGTGACCCAAGTATGGCTTTGACATGAAACTCCATCAAGATAATATTCTTGAGCTTGTTGGCATCGGGCACATGTATCATGTACCTAAATATTACCAAACCATCTTTTGTCAGATGACAGTCTACATTTAATCACCTACACCTGCACCTGCACTTGCACCTGCACTTGTACCTATACCTGTACTCTAATGTAACCTATTCCTAAGCTCCATATACATGTCATCTTATTTTCATGCATATAAAATCTGATCTTGTAAGTATGTCCCATAGGAACTCATGGTTTCTATATGATTCACCTGTACTTTCATGTTGAGAGCATCTGCAACCCTAATCTCCTTTCCCTTAATGTATGCCATTTCGAAGTCAAACTCACTAAGTGTGGCTAACCATCTAGCTTTCCTAGAATTCAGATTCGATTGGTCAAATAGATACCTCAACTCACTCTGATCTCTCATTAGCACAAATATCCTACCAAGAGGATAATTCCTCCACATATTTAAAGCATGAATAATAGCTCCAAACTCAAGATCATGAGTCACATAGTTTTGCTCGTGCTCATTCATTTTTCTAGACCCATAGCATATCACCTTCCACCATGCATAAGGGATTGTTAGGTCCCTATAATGCTAGTGTATCCCCTTATTGTTGTTGTCAGTATAACCCCCTTATTGTCATTTTTTTGCCCATGTAGTCCCCATATTTTTATTATTGTGCCAAATGGATGCCCACTATTGTTATTGTTGTTCCCTTACATTTTTATTTTTATGTCAGCTAGGATTATATTGTGACCCATTGGACTCCTATATATAGAAAGGAGGTTTTGTAATTTGTATCTTCCAATAATTGTTCATTTATGTAATGTAAAGGAGGTTTCCCCCTCGAAGTGGCTAATTTCTAAGGCATTGATCTCTCCTTTCTTCTATTTTTGGAGATAGTTTCATAACATTTGGTATCAGAGATTTGGATTGTAGGGTTTTGCTGCTTCAAATAGGTCATCATGGAGTTTTCCCCATAACTATTTTTATAAGAAGGTTCGGTAGCTAAAAAAAAAAAACATTTTCTAATAAATCCTGATGACCTTTGTGTAAAAATTTCAGATCTTGGTTCGCAATATTTTAGGACATATGATCTATGGAAGTTAGAGTTTTTGCAGGATCCCAAATTTCATCTCAAAGAGGTGACCATGGGAAAATTGTCATAAATCTCTCTCTGAGAATAAGATTAGAATTATATAAAAATTGGCCAAAATCGCATGGACTATAGTTTTTTTTGTATCAATTTCAGAGCTGAAGGATGAAACAATAACACATGGCACTTCGTACAAGTTCACTCTACTGAACTAGTCCATAATTAGCTCATTGTTGGAGATTGGTTATAACTTTGTATTGAATAATCAAAATCAGTTCAAACCTATGGCACTAGAAATAATACATAGAGGGCTACTAAAGGACAGAAGATAAAATATCGAGTATCTGAAATTACAGAGATACATCAGTTTCAATATCGAGCTCCTCAAAAGCAAGAAAGAAATGTGTACTTTTTTTTCAAATTGCATAAGTCTTACTTGAAAAATCAGTTGGAAGTGATTCCAAGGGCATATTGAAGCATATATATCACTACTAGGTTATAAAATTCCCCCCTAAAAAGGATTCAACACCCATTAAACCCTTAGAACGCTCTATTGTGACTCATGAAGACAAAGAAGTGTAACATGATATATCAAAATTTTAATACCAAGTGCACCAAATTTCTCTCTCACAAAGAACAACAAAAAAATGAAATGGAAGTTTTGAAGAAAGGCATGGAAGCTAAGTTGTAAAGTTTGAAGGATCAAATGAAGGCTAATATGGATGATAAAGCAGGTGGAATATCACGTCGAGAATCGACAACAATTTCTCCAACTCTCAAAGGATAACCTAACTTTGGTGCAGAATAGAATGAAATAATAGAAATATCAACATCACAATGAAAGAAGTTCTGAAGTAGTCACAGAATTAAGAACTCTAAAACTAAGGAATCAATCAATTTGAGAGTATATCATCAATTGGAAAAACTTACCCGCTGAAGATTCCACATGGGAGGATGAAAATTTTTATAGAAAAGCGTCAAGAAATAATCAAGCATTAAGGACAACACTTTTTTGAAGGAGAGAAGCATGTTAGGTCCCTATAATACTAGTGTATCCCCTTATTTTTATTATTATTATAACTCCCTTACTGTCATTTTTTTTCACATTTAGTCCCTATATTGTAATTATTGTGCCCCATACAATCCCACTATTTTTATTGTTATGTCGGCTAGGATTATATTGTAACACAGTGGACTCCTATATATAGAAAGGATATTTTTTCATTTGTATCGTTCAATAATTGTTCATTTATGTAATGTTAAGGAGCTTTCCCCTTAGAAGTGACTGATTTCTAAGCCATTGTTCTCTCTTTTCTTATGTTTTTGGAGCTGTTTTCATAACAAGGATCCGCCAATTCATATTTTACAAGCATATGTACACACCACAAACTATTTATCCAGATATGCAATATTAATAACTACAACATTGTTCAACAACTTCTTTACCTAATCAAAACTGGCTACACATTCTTTTTTCCACTCAAACTTATTACCTTTTCTTTGCAAATATGTAATAGGATATGAAATTCATGATAAGTTCTCTGTGAACCTCATGTAATAACCTACTAATCCCATAAATGATGTGACTTCCTCAACATCCTTAGGAGCTACCCACTCCATCATGTAATTTATCTTTTTCTGGTCTACTTTTATGCCTTTATGGGAAACAACATGTTCCAAGTAGTGTACCTCTATTTGGAATAAATTTCACCTCTAAGCTTAGCATATAATTGATGCTCTCTTATAAATATCAAAATTGATTCTAAATGATCGGCATGCTTGTCCTCATTCTTAGAATACCAAGATTTCATCAATGAATAAAATAAAAAACTTATCCATATAAGGATGCAACATGATATTCATCAAACACATAAAAGTAGCTGGGGCATTATTCAAACTAAATGGAATGACAACAAACTCATAATTCCCATACCTAGCCCTCAAGGTGGTCTTGTATATGTCCTCTTCTTTGATGTGTGATTCATGGTTTCCCAAACCCAAATCTATCTTTGAGAATGATGCTGCCCCCTTCAACTGATCAAACAAATCAACAATTCTTGACAATGGGTACCTGATCTTTATCATCACCTTGTTCAACTTCCTGTAATTAATGCACAACCTGATAGTACCATTCTTAATATTGAATAAAAACACTAGTGCACCCCCAAGGTGATACACTCAACCTAATGTATCCCATGTTAAGAATTTCCTTCATCTACAAATTAAACTCTATTAAATCTAGCATGTTGATCTTGTAAGGTTCCTTTGATGTTAGTGTTTCCCATGGTACCAACTCAATAGAAAATTCCACTTCTCTGTGAGGTGCCAACTCTAAGACCTCTGCTGGAAACACATCCCATTTTTTTTATTTTTTTAAATTGGATACATGATTAATTTCTTCTCATATTCATCCTCCTTACCTTTATCATTAGAAATTTCCACTACAAATAACACACGCCATTTTCGGCGAATGCGCTTTTCTTGCATAGCTATCATAGTCCTAACAGATGTTGGTTTCTTCTTACCCTATAAGATTCTCTTTACTCCATTGTCATCCAAGCACTCAATTTCCTTGTCATAACAATCCACTTTGTTCCTGTGAAAGTAAAACCAATCGATACCCAAATAATGCTATATGATCTCAATGGAAGTACATTAAAATGTGTTGTTTTAGGCATACCATTTAACTCAAATGCATCATATCTAACACAATGGTGAACTCTCTTCTTAGTACCTATAGCCAACTGCACCAACCAAGATTCTGCATGCACTTCTTTTCTCAAGCCACACTTATCCACCAAGTTAGGATTAACATAACTATAATTAGATCCATGATCAATAAAAATAGAAACAACTTGATCACAAAGCTTACCATCCATCTCAATGATAGATGCATAACGATATGTTTGCATATTGTCCACAACTACATAAATCTGAGGAATGTTATGACCAACATCCCCAACTATCTATGCCTCCTGTGCACTCTAGATCTAGGGTCTACAACCCTTATACTACAAACAATATCTCATGTGATGATCTTTTCCACATATCCAACACTTAAACGGTGCTCTACCATCACCTATAGTCTACTACTTTCCAAGTTGCGATCCATGTCCCTTCTCAATTGTATTGAACTTCTTGTAAGGAAACAAATTTTCTTTCTCACTTGCATCTTTAGGTATTACCTGATTCAGTGGCTATCTTCCTTTACCTTTCTCAATTCCTTTAAAATCATGCTTAGGCTCATCTTTGCGCTTTGACTTCTCATAACAATGCTTCAGCTTCTAAATGGATTCTTCTAGAAATATAGGCTCATCGAACTCAATCCGGTCTTTGTATTCTATTGGCAACCCACTACTAAATATATCAACCTTGGCCTTCTCCTCCTTGACATAAGACACATATCTCAACAACTCCAAGAACCTGCTAGTATACTCATCATCTATCATGGAACCCATCTACAACTCATAAAACCCCTTATTTGTGGCATCACAGTACCTCTCCAACAATAAATTCTTCTTGAAGAGCCTCTCAAACTCAGCCTAAGTAACTTCATCCTCCCAAATACCTTTAAAATTATTCACATTACAGTACAAGGAAAATACCCTCTAGTGGAGGTTATAAAGGAGGTTTTTTTTGTTATAAAATTAGCAAAAATTGTAAAAAAAAGAATCTACAACATCCGTTTTTGGTAACGGAGGTTTCAATGGAGCTTCTAACAAAACAAACACAACTTCAAAAAACTAGGCGGCCAAAGATTTTTATGGATGCATTTCTTATCGATGTGTGATTCATGTGTAAATGCACTGGTGTGTTTTAACCCTTAGGCACCGGTACTATAAACATACCAAGCACCAAGATGGAAAACAAATTTCAGAAGCCTCGGGGCATTTAGCAACATCCTGGTGCATGTCACCAAAAAATACGCACTGGGTCGATAGAAGGTGCATTCACTGGCACCATTAAGGTGTATGCACCAGGCTGTTAAAGTGTAAAAACACACCAGGCCGTTAAGGTGTAAAAACGCACCAACATGTGAAAGGAAAACCATACCTATGCATACAATGCCTATCCACCTAGGTCGTAGTCATCAATAAAGCACATCAAGCATTCTAATTGGTATTGATATTTGGTAGAAACATACCAGTTCATAGTATCATGCACATGCACCGGTTCCCAATATCATACACACACACTGGTGTTCATTGTATATTTTTTAGAAACAAAGACCTGTGACTTTGCAATTATTGTGATTTTTTAAAATTCATTCAATTCATCAAAAGTCAACACATATGTTATAACAATATTCATATCAATTAAATTTTTATTAGTGCATTTTAATGTGATGTTTGGATTAATTTTTCATATCATATCATCATATTTCGCAACTCTTCATTATAATATTTAATGAGTGGTGTAACATTTCATAGCGACAATGGAGAACACAATATAATAAATTAAATTGTATTTTATTATATATATGAATAACACACTCTTTTTCATACAAAATAGGACAGTTATTGGTATCCCTTTGTCTTTCAATTGGGACACTATATCCATTACATTAAACAAAATTTCTGATTTCACAGACAAATATTTCAAAAAATACAACACCTCTCTTTGATATCCAAACATAATGATCATCATTCTTCGCTGGAACTACTGTCACTGCTCGAGCTACTTCCATGACGGGTTAGTTGGAGGAATGTTTTGTTCATTGTATTTATTTTTTTCTTCTTCTTCGTTCCATCTACAAACATAAAAATAAAGTGTAATGAGTCTATCTTCATTGCTAAGAATAATGAAAATTCAAATAATAAATAATATACATCAATTTAAATTGAAAATAAATGTACCATAGCAATAATTGACTCGTGAACTATACATATTCTTAAAAAACCAGATTTCATGCCTCCTTTGAACAATTCATTTGTTGGCACAATTCCATACTTTGTTTCCTTCAAGTTTTATACCCCATAACAAATCATAGATTTAATATAAAATATTTTTTTGTTCTCAATTAATTATAGATGGAGCTAAGTAAAACAAGATAGATACTTACAAATTCCACAATTAAAATGATATGCCAACATATACTAACAACCCGGATTTAACCCAATGCCAATCAATTCTTCTGATGGTTCTTTGTATGTAAGCACCTGTTTGAAGGCATTCAATGATGATTGTTTAGAAAAAGTTAAAATATACAAAAATGAAATCTATTTAAGTTGTTATAAGGAAGTAACAATTACTCACAAAATTAGATATCAACCCTTTTCTTCCTTGTTGTCCTATTTTATGTGGTGAATGGGTTCCATTTTCTTTTCTTTTCTGCAAGAAAATACTTGAAAATTAATATTTAATGCTAAATTATTTATTTATTGTACCAAATCAAAATATTCAATGATTTCATATTACATATGAAGCACATTGTTGTTGAGATTGCTCCACGTGTGATGCAATTATTTCCATTTCTTTGACTATCTCCTTGTACATCTTTTTGGACATTCCTACTGGCATATTTATGATATCAACTCGTTCATCCTTTGAGTTTTTCATAATCTTCCTGAAAAATTAACATGACAATAAACTATTTAATTTTTATATTTATATATGAAAACTAAATATAACAAAAGTGATATTTATAAATTATTTCTTTGTAGTAAAATATACATATAATTCTAGAAAACCATTTAAAGGAATAATACTTGGTCAATCCTACTTTTTTGTTGTTGCACATTTTTTATATTAAAAGTCTGACATTTCTCCTTGTCCAACTCTCTGGAAACTCTTCTTGTAGATTAAATAAAATTCGGTTCTTGGAGTCATTGGACTGATTTTTGAATTGTAAGTGGAAAGAACGTCTATGCATTCGTTCCACTAGATCCCTCAAAGTTTTCTAAAAGTTTTCCCCCCTTTTGTTAACCTCCATCACCACTCTAGATGAGCTAAAGAGAAATTCATTTTCATTTGCATGTTCTATTTTTTTTCTTTTCTTAGAACAACATTCCTTTTCTTCATTGTCGGTCCCTGTAGAACATTAAACATATCTGAATTAATAAATTGTTTGAAATATGTTATCTAATATTTTTAAGTATATTATTAATGAAAAATAAAAAAATAAACCCATATTAGATCGATAGTATTTTTTCATTCACCTTATTCATCCTTCTGCAATTCTTCCATCAAGCTTTTACGCTCTTCTAGTCTTAGATCAGAAAGAATCTTATCACGAATCATCATTTTGTGGCTCTGCATGATACACACTAAACAATACATATTAGTTAAACTTACATATAATTTTAAAAATAACAATTTTTGTAAAGAATTTACAGAGAACCTGCATTTTTTTCTTTTATGGATGCGCTATCAATATTTTTTTAACTTGAACTCATATCAGCTATTTCTTTATCAATATAAAACCTGTACCATTCATTAATATATTTTATAAATAAATCACATACTTTTCAAGTTAAAAAAAATCAATAAAACAATGCATCTATCTAAATTAAATGCCCGGTGTGACTTTCGCAACTTAAGCACCAAAAACGGTGCGATAGGTTCTTATAAACGCACCACCACTACTGTAGAAACACAATACGATGCTCTTTGTCACTAGGAGACCCGATGCATTATATTAATACTGGAGCACCGATTAACGTAAATGAATATACGTTTTTTTATCAAAAAGTGTTTTTTGTCAATACGTGCCCGGTGCGTTACACTAAAATTGCACACCGGTGCGCTATTTTAAACATTGCACACTGATTAACAAAATTTGTTTTCTAAAAAATAGTGCAAGGTTCTACAGGGACAGGGATCCGACTTTTCAAGTGGTCCCACAGGTTAGATGTTATACGCCTATATATATATATATATATATATATATATATATATATATATATATATATATATATATATATATATATATATATATATATATATATATATATATATATATATATACAAACCCTATAAATCTAAAATGAAAAGTTGTAATTGTGAATTTTTGCAGTCACATAAACAATAATAAGAAAGGGTTTAACGCAAGAATGGATTTTTTGTTTTTTTATGGATTTTAATTAAATGTAAATAAGAATAGAGATTTTAAATGATTTTATTATTAAAATGCATAGTAAAATAAAATAAAAAAATCTATGCATGTATTAAATCAAAACTGTAATAAAAATAATTATTATAGAAAAATTTAACATTTTTACTATACTACAAGGTTTTTGTGTGAATCGGTAGATGTTTCAACTTATGATTCTCTGAATAGTGCTGATGTTCCAAAGTATTATTCTACTCCTTAGTGCTCTCTTGCTCCAGGTATGTCTCTCATGCAAATCCATACCTGAAAATTTTAGCAAAAATAATGAAATAATGAATATCCTTTTCTATATTGTTAGTGTCAGAATATGCATTCTGCAATCAGTGATCAAAATCACTCTTTTCATTTCATTTTAGGTGTCCCACTCTGAAATTTTTATATCATTCCATTAGGTCATGCTAAAAATTATTTCACTGATGGTAGTCCTACTTAATAAAGCCTCACTCTCCCTCACAAAAGTCACATTTTTTGTCTCACCTTCATGTCTTGCTCAGCGTAATAACACTTTTGAAAATCTCATTTCACCATGTCTTATCTCAGTCAAAGTCAATCATGGAAGTCAGGTCATTCAAGGTCCCATTAGGTCATTAGGTTTCAATTTCCAAGGTCCAAAAATGCACCTTTTCATCTTAGTAAAGTCATAAAAATGTGTGAGAGTGACTCAATAAACATTTTATTTTCACTTGCAGAAGATCATCAACATGTAAATATCATATTTTTAAATTTGTAATTTTGATTTTTTATGATTTTCATATCAAAATTTCATCTTGATATGAAAACAAAGATGTAATTTACTTTTAATTTCCTTTGCAATTTTATGTTTTCTATATGTAATAATTTCAATACCTAGCTTCCAAATCAAAACAAATATACCAAACTAAAATTTAGAAGTTTCAATGTCCAGCAACATCATCCTACAAGAGAGAAGAGTTAGATGAAAAGGGTGATGAACAAATGGTTCATAAATGTGAAAAAAGACATTAAAAAAGTGGGTTTTTAAATTTAAATTCAAATTCATTTTCCTATTTATAACTAAAGGACATAAAATCATTTTCATTTGCCTCTTCTAAACATCAAGCAAGCACTCCAACAGACCAAAAGTTTGAAATTCTGAGCACAATTGGCAAAGGAGCAGAAGTGAGGGCAGAAATATCCTAAAAGGAGGGCGCAAATACGTTCTGGAGGGTGCAAATGTGAAAACATGGCACAAATCAGTTGAAAATGGCGCAAATATCCCAAAAAGAGGGCACAAATACATTGTTGATGGTGCAAATACGTTGTTGATGGCACAACTGAACAGAAGTTTACCAAACCATCCAAATGATCATAAAAATGCCTTCCAAATCTTCTCAATTCAGCCTATTACCATCAAAATCATCTTCTCAAAGTTATATGTGTTCAAGTTTTCAATTGAAGTTGTAATTTGGTGTTTTTCATGAAGTAAAACACTAGTTTTTCTCCCTTGCACCCATAATTACAAGAAATCCAATTCCCTTAAACTCCATACCATCCCTACAATCTTAAAATTCATTCCCTAAACCATTTTATCATAAACCCTATCCCTAATTTACTAATTCCTAAAACTGTAAGCCCTAGGTGTTATTCTAGACCTCGGCTCCTAAATCCCAATTCCCATCACTCTTTCTCCTATTCCCTTCCCTATTCCTCATATCCCTAAACATTAATACCTATCCGCTTCACATTAAATATATCCATATCACATATCTCCATCTTTTTTCCTTTCCCATATCCCTATCCGATTTTCCTTCCCTAATCCCTAGGGTTTTAAACAAAAATACCATGGCAACAGAAGAGAAAAACACAACATTCACTGAAGCAGAGGAAACACAGATAACGAGGTCAAAGTGAGGAGGAAGAGTGCTCAGGCTTGAGTCTTCTAACACCAAATAACCCTTAGCTTCTCCATTGATTGTCACATGCTTTAAACATTTTGGCTGCTATGATTTTTGTGAGAAAGTTAAGAGGGTTAAACACAATCCCATGCTAACTAGACTGTTCATATCAGGACTCCATGAAAATCAAGTTGAATTAGTTGGGGTCACTTTTACCTTATCTACTATTTTCATTTTAGATGCTACATGGATCCCTAATGTTGGGGAGAAATGGTTCAAGAAAGTTAGATTGAATAAACAGGATTATGACTTCTTCCTCAATCCAAGACATCAAAATAAAACAAGGAGATTCTTCCCCTTTTCACAACTCTTGAACATATATGCACCTATGATGAATATTATAATGAAATATTTCTCATGTGAGGGGACATTTTCAAGGCTCTATTCCTATCACATCTGGCTTTTGATTCACTTCACTAGGGTAAGGATGTTTAACATACCCTATTCTCTTTTCTGGAGTATAGAGAAGATGGCCTACATTGCTTAGAAGAATGATTATGAATAGAAAATGAAAAGCCTATTCCATCATTCCCTCATAAAAATCATATTCCTCTAGCATATTGGTCAACTAAGCATTTCTTGGAGAACCTTCTTAGCAACAGTTATGAAACAGAACATGAATTTTAGATTGTTGACCTAGACAAAGATGAAGAAGACAAAATCACAAATGCAACAATCAAAGGTAAGGATGCCGAGATTAGCATTAGGGGAATTTTGAGGTATAAAATGGGCCTCCTTAGAAAAATGTAAAACCAAAATAAACTTTATAAAGACCAATAGGATTCAAGATGATGACGTCAACCATGGGGGATGATTCACCCTTTTTTAAGTAAAAGGGTAAAAATAAAAATAAAATAATAAAATAACTTTTTAAACTCTTATTTTCAACTTATATCACAAATATTTTACTCAAATTTCAAGTAGGAGTACTCACTGGATGCAAAATTTAATTCCTTAGCCAAGGGGTACCCATGATACTTACTTTTTATGGACCCTGCTACACGAAAAATGAGAAATACATGAATAAAAATTATTGCAATCACGATTTTAATGTATTTCTCATTTTTTGTGTAGCAGGATCCATCGAAAGTATGCAACCAGGGTACTCATTGGATGAGGAATTAAATTTTGTATCTGATGAGTAATCCTAATCGAAATTTAAGTAAAAAATTTGGGAGATAAGTTGAAAATACGAGTTGAAAAAGTAGTTTTTTCCTTTTTCCCTCTAAAATTTGATGATGTAGTCAAATCTAATTTTATTATTTCCACTATTATTTTATAATTTCCTTACAAGGCTCATTTTACACCTCAAAATTCCCCTAATGTGATCTTCAAATCAATCCTAACAGGGATAGATATGTGATTCACTTTCTTGAGCAAGAAACTGAGCAGTTGAAGACCAAACATGTCATTGATGAGGTGAAGTACTTCACTGCTTAAAGGGAGGCTCATAAGGCCAAAGCAATGATAGATGAAGCATTGGAGAATTATGGTTTGTTGGATGAAGAAGAAGAATGGTTACCAAGGCAAAGACCTAGAACTAGATGGTTGAAAATATCTCTAGCTCTAGAGAGACAAAGGGAAGTTGAGCTAGTTGACCAGCTAACCCTAAATGAGTAGCTTTCCATAGAAATCAATGAGAACAGGGAACCATGGCTTGATAGATAGAATATACTCTTCGATAAGCTACTAGAAAAGGCCAATAATTACAATGATTTTTTTATGACAAAGGACCAACTTCATGCCCAAAAAGAGAAAATTGCATTGGCCAAGCTGAAAAGAGCCAATGCCAAAACTGAAGATTTCACCAAGGAGAAGGAAAAGAAATTATACATCCTTGTTGAGGCTTCCCTACAAGCTTAGAAACACTTAACTCAGCCATTACAATAGTTTTGAGTGATTTTGCAACTTTTTTTCATATTATGGAAAGCTCTGTGTTTTTTTAGGCATTATTTAATTAGCAGAAAATTGGGCATTTGCGCAGTGCCTTTGGTGCTATGCAAATAATTGGCACCCTTTTTTAGGAGAAAGGAGACACCATTGGATGCATAATGACTCATACATACCATAAAATCATGTTTCCAGCCTTGGTTTTCATTTTTGATGGGTGAAAAGCCCTAAAAAACACCAAAAAATGACTTTTTGCACCTTTTTTCACCTTGGCACTGCGCAAATACCATTATTGGGATATTGGCTTTTTGAGCGGGCCAATGACCTCCATTTTCAGACCTTGAGGCATATTTGGAAATAGGAAAGGCTGGGATTTCCAAAAAACTATCTTGGGCCTCATTTGGACACTGCGAAGGCCTCCAAAAATAGCGATGAACAAAGAGGGCGCAAATGACACTAGGATGGCGCAAATGTCAAGTTTGCTGATTTTTTTAAATTTTCTCTCAGCTTTTGACTTTTATTCAAAAAATTCTCTTTTTACTCATGTAATTCATCATTTTAAAATTTAATTATGTCATGGATTACTTACCTAGGGTATATTAATAATATTAAATTCATTAAGGTGTCATGATGAATCAGTTCAATGTAATAAGGAGTGAGTCACTTGGACCATCCTACACTTTAGTTTTCTGTTCAAGATTTAATGGATCTCATCCTCACCTCATGGATTCGACCCCTGATGATGAGTGAAGATTGTCTTGATATCTATTTATCTCTTTTCTTCACAATATTGAAGGGTTGGAATCAGTTTGATATTTGCTAGTTGATCAAGGAAACTTTTGTACTCATTTTGGCCAACTAATAAAGAGGAGTTGCTGTTGGAAATATTGTCATTGATGGCAAAGGAGGCAGCGCTCAAGCAAAGGAGGCAGCGCTCAAGCAAAGAGGCAGCAAAGAAGCAAATGAAGGCAGAGGAAACGAATATAATAGAGGCAGAACCGTTATCTCAGCAATAGAGGCAGAGGCAGAACGACAGGAGCGGCAGAGGCAAAGGCAGAAGCAGAGCCGTTATAAAATTCCAGGAATCGCACTCTCCAACCGGCATTATACATATAACTTATACAAACATTATTCCGGGAATTGCTTCACTCCAGCGGCAAAATATATAAACATATATATAAGTTATATGCAAGCGGAGCACATATAACATATACAAACATAATTCCGGGAATCGCTTCACTCCAGTGGCAAAATATATATATATATATATAACATTTATATACAAGCAGAGCGCTTTATATCTATATAATCAAAGGTACTATCAAAACGAAATGGCTTATAAGGTGGGACCCCTCACCCAATCGCAATCGGAGATCACAAGAGCAGCGTAATATGTAACCCACAGGAAATTGCGATTGCGATGAGAATCCAGACCCGATGGGTCTATAAACCACAATTGATAAATCTCGGAACTTAAATAAACAAAGAATTTGCGAATACAATGAAGCCCAAAGCATATAACCAAAGGTCCAAGGTATATATATGGAGCGCACAAAACGAAGTTTTATATGGTGGGACCCCTTCCCAATCGCATCGGAGGTAAACAAAGCAGAGGGGCTTGCAACTCAAAGTTGCGATTGCGATCAATCGCAATCGGAAATCGCAAGGGGATCGGAATGTGCAAACAAAGAGTTGCGATTGCGATTGAAAGGCCAGATCCGATGGGTTTCTAAGCCAAGACTGATATATGTTTGAAGTTTCGCCATAACGGAGAATAATCGCAATCGGAAGAGGCTGAGGAATGATTCATCGCATCGGAAAGATCGGCGAGTGAGCTCGAAAGGAGTTCTTATTTGTTTAAAGAGTTTTTATTATATAATGTCGAGAATTGATTTAAGTCATTTTAAAAGGAAGGTTGTATGTATGCCGAGTGTTAAAATTACATATATATATATAACGCTGTTGCGATAAGCCGCGTGGTCTCTAGACTCACGGACTCACGGACCTTAGCTTTACGGGAGGGCGATTATTAACGCTTGTAATATATGTATGTTCCGGCCTGCGGAACCTGCCACATCAACAAGACACTAATGGCATAAAAGGGATTGGAATTCCTCCAGATTTACAGTCAGCGGATACAAAAGGCACATTTACACATATGCAGCAGTTACACCACAGCAGAGGACAGAAGAGCAAACAGATCCGAAAGAAGATAAAACACAGTCACAGAAAAGAAAAAGACAGCCAAAGAAAAGACAAATACGTACCAATTCAAAAGACTAAATAAGTTGAGCTGGAGTTCTCATTTAAATTTGAATGTAAATGTTTTATTTAAATTTTTATTGTTTGTGATGCATTGGCAAGTCTCCGAGAGAAAACAAACTCCCACTGTAATGTTAAAAATTGACACCTACAGTTATAATTTCTGAGTAAGCTGATAAAAGAAGTGAGAAGGCAGAAGGAAAAGAGACATGACTTTCCATTTCGAATTCCAAGCAGAATACAAACAGTCATGTGAGGAAATCTATAAATAATATCATCTTGATATGCAGAGTATGTTTTTTTTTAAATGAAGAGAGAGTAAATCAAGAGAAGGCAGAATATAGAAGAGTAAGACAGAGAAGATTAAGAAAAGCAGAATAGAAGGAGAAGCTACAAGAATAGAGCTGATATCTGAGGTAAATCAAAAAACTTTCAGTTTGATAAATTGAGGAAGTTGGAGCTTCCCTATCAAGTTGCAGCTTGATAGTCGTCAGTTGTAGCTGACTGAGGTTGGAGCCTCCTGTAGGTTGGTGCCTGCAGAAAACTGAAGGGAGTTGGTGCTTCCTTGCAATTTGTAGCTTGCAGAATTGAGGTAGGAGCCTCCTGTAGGTTGGTGCCTGCAGAAAAACAGTGGTGAGAGGGAGTTGGAGCTTGCCTTTGCATCACAACAATAATAAGATGTGGTTTTCTCCCTTTATGGGTTTCCACTTATATCTGGTGTCTCTGTGCATGATATTTATGTATTGATCTGATATGTATCATTTGCTTAATACTTGCTGCTCTCAAATTAAGTCTACTGCTCTATTAAACTAATACTTTCAGATTACATTCTAAGATTACTCTCACATTAAATAGAGTTTGAAATGAAGGTGTAAATAAGTTTATTGAAAAGTTTAAAAGATCAGGAATGTATTAAATTGATTCACCCCCCCTCTCAGTTTAATTAGAGATTCAACAATTGGTATCAGAGCCAGGTTCCTTTGTACAAGTCTAACAACTGAAAGGAGATCCTAGGTTCCCAAGATGGCTAGTAAAGAAGGATGCTCAACCAATAAAGCCCCTTTCTTCACCGGTGAAAATTATGCTTTCTGGAAAATCAGAATGAAGACATACATAATGTCACTAGGAGTAGAAGTTTGGGCTGTTGTGCAATTAGGATATGCCCCGAAGTCAACTGATACAGAGAAAGAAGCTAAAGAAAGCTTTGTAGCTAATGCAAAATCCATGAATGCCATCCTGAATGGATTATGTGAAGCAGAGTTTATTAAAGTAATGCACAAAGACACTGCCAAGAAAATATGGGATACTCTTGAAGACATACATGAGGGAGACCAGAAAGTAAAAACTGCCAAGCTTCAAGTATATAGAGCCCAGTTTGAAAACTTAAAAAATGAATGATGATGAAGATGTTGGCAGCTTCTTCTTAAAAGTTGCAGAAATTGTTAACAATATGAAAGCTCTTGGAGAAACCATACCAGAAAGTATAGTTGTGCAAAAGATTCTAAGATCACTCCCATCCAGATTTAATCCCAAGGTATCTGCAATAGAAGAGACAGCGGATTGGGGGAGTCTGACCATGAACCAGATACTTGGAAATCTAACAGCCTATGAAATGAGGCTCCCACAGAAGAAGCCAAGTACAAGAGAAGAAGCATTCAAAACAGAAAAGAAGAAAGAAGAAAAGGAAGAAATATGCTCTTGCTCTGATGAAGAAGAGGCTAAATTTGTCAAGAAAATGGATAGAGGCTCAGGTAGATACAAAGGTAAACTTCCCTTCAAATGCTTTAACTGTGGAAGAGTTGGACATTATGCTGCTAAATGTCCTCACAAGAAAGTAAGAAATCAAGCTCAAGAATCATAGAAAGACACATCAAAGTTCTGGCAGAAAGGAAAGAAATCCAGCAGAAAATCCTTCTATGCTCAGCAAGACAGTAGTGCATCTGAAGACTCAGATGAACCCTCAAGTGAAGAAGGAACCTCAGAATTTTTATTGATGGCCATAGAAGATCTTGAGGGACTCCTACTAGAATATGAAGAAGAAGAAGGGGAAGTAGACCTTGAGGGGGAGCTAAGAAGTGCTCTGGAGGAGATTGACAGACTCAAACTAAAATTCAGAAAACAAAAAGAGATTCTCCTAAAATGTGTGGAAGAAGAACAAAATTTAGAAGTTCTCATGTAGCTGAAGGTAAAACTTGAAGAAGCCAAGAAGATAGAAGATATGTTACTTCAGCAAATCAAAGATAAATCTCGAGAACAAGAGAAGCTGGAAGAAGAAATTCTGTGTCTGAGAAAGAAATTAGAAAATGCTCAACATAAAGTTTCTATATACCCTTCTCAAACAACAAGCTCTATTAAGTTGAATGAAATTTTGGTTGCTCAAAGATCCCCTATGATAAAGACTGGAATAGGCTACGAAGGAGAATCAAGTAAAGGAAAAGAAAAGGTTGACAGAGAGATTATTTTTGTAAAATAAAAGAAGGATGAGGAAGTAGCTCAAATAGTTCCAACAAAAGAAGAAATCTGCAATAAGAGAGACAAAGAGAAGAAGAAGCCTCTAGTAACAAAGAATATAATGAATACTAAGATGGCAGGAAAAGAATCATATGCCTCTAAGTATATCAAATTTGTAAGTCATCAGAGGAAATTCTTCCCTCCTATGAAGAATGCCACCTGCTATGTCTGCCACAAGCCAGGACACATTGCTGCCTATTGTTATGCAAGGAAGAGTAATTCAGACCTGCAAAAGATGCAAACAGTGAAGAGGCTATCTCAAACAAACAAATGGAGAAAACAACCTTACATCAGGTATGCAAATAATTTCTATGGTTATTGTTTTTATTGTAAGGAATTTGGCTATAAAATTATTGAATGTAGAAAGTATAGACAAAGACTGATGTTCAATACCTCAAGGAGGTTTATGAGTCAAAGCAATTTTGTTCATGCTCACAATTCTGCAAAAACTACAATCAAATGTTCAAAAGGGGGCCTCCAGTGGATAAAGAAGGTGAATAACTATGACCTGGCTCTAACTGCTCAAGATCTAAAAAGCCAGTGGTACTTGGACAGTGGCTGCTCCAAACACATGACTGGAGACAGAAGCAAGTTTATAACTCTTGATGAAAAGAAATCCGACAATGTTATTTTTGGTAATGATAAATCAGGAAAGATCAAGGGAAAAGGCTCAGTCAGCATAGACAATGGTAGAGGAAAAGCCCAAGAGGTACTATTTGTGGATGGACTGAAAGCAAATTTACTGAGTGTCAGTCAGATGTGTGACAAAGGCTGTGAAGTTCTTTTTAGAGCAAAATATTGTGTAGTTAGGTCAAGCACAACAGGAAAGACTCTGCTCAAAGGTGTTCGAACAGAGAACAATGTATACATAGTGAAAGAGGAAGATGAAGCCTGCCATCTTAGCAAACTTGAGGAGTCATGGTTGTGGGATAGGAGATTGGGACATCTCATCTTTGACCATATCATCAAATTGAGCAAGAAGAAAGCTGTCAAAGACATGCCAGAAATAAAAAGGCCTCCAAGTACTATATGCAAATCTTGTCAATTAGGGAAACAGACTCGCACATCCTTTAAATCTAAAGAGGAGTTGTCAACAAGAAGACCACTCCAGCTTGTGCACATGGACCTGTGTGGACCTGCTAGAACTAGAACACCAAGTGGAGAATCCTATTTTATGCTGATAATAGATGACTTCTCCAGAATGACATGGGTTGCCTTTCTAAAAAATAAATCAGAAGCATTGGAAAAATTTAAGATATTCAGAGCATTAGCAGAAAATCAAATTGGATGCAAGCTGAAATGTATCAGATCAGACAGAGGAGGAGAATTCACAGATTATGACTTTGTAGACCTATGTAATGAACATGGAATAAAGCAACAATTTACTATTGCATGGACACCTCAGCAGAATGGAGTAGCAAAGAGACAAAACAGGTCTGTACAACAAATAGCCAGAGCTATGATGCAAGAGAATAATATTGCTCAAACCTTCTGGGCAGAAGTAGTACACACAGCAGTACATATCCTTAATAAAGCTCACTTAAGGCTAAGCAGTGACAAAACTCCATATGAACTATGGCATGGAAAGCCAGCCTCAATAAAACATTTCAGAGTCTTTGGTAGCAAGTGTTACATAAAGAATAATGATGAAAACCTTGGGAAATTTGATGCAAGAGCAGAGGAAGGGATTTTTCTAGGATATGCTTCCAAAAGCAAAGGGTACAGGTGCTACAACAAGATCCTTCGGAAGATAGTTGAAAGTATTGATGTGAGATTTGATGAAGAACTTCCAAACAATACAAGAAATACAGACTGCTGCAGTCCATCAGACAACCATGAAGAGGAAGACAAGGATGATGATGAAACAAGCAAGACAACAGATAATGCAGAGCCGAGCTCGAAAACCCCCTCAAGATACACTCAGAAGAATCATCCTGAAGATCAGATCATAGGAGACAAGAAAGCAGGAGTCCAGACAAGAAGGCAGCTAACAGAACAAACAGAAGAAGTATACATAGCCATGTTATCACAAATAGAGCCAAAGAAATTTGAAGAAGCCAGCAAGGACAAGTATTGGATAAAAGAAATGAATGAAGAATTGGACCAAATTGAGAAGAAAAATACCTGGGAACTAGTTCCTAGACCTATTGAGAAAAATATCATTGGTTCAAAATGGGTATTCAAAAACAAAATGAATGAGCAAGGACAAGTAATCAGGAATAAAGCAAGGCTGGTCTGCAAAGGATACTCACAAATAGAAGGACTTGATTATGATGAAACATTTGCCCCTGTAGCTAAAATGGAAGCTATCAGAATGTTCCTAGCATTTGCATGCTATCAAGACTTCAAGGTATATCAAATGGATGTAAAGTCTGTTTTTCTTAATGGAGATCTAGAAGAAGAAGTGTACATGGAACAACCAGAAGGCTTCTCATTGACAGACAAAGAAGACTATGTGTGCAGACTGAAGAAGGCCCTATATGGATTGAAACAGGCTCCTCGTGCTTGGTACTCAAGACTAGACAAATATTTGCAAAAACAGGGTTTTAAGAGAGGTGGAGTAGACAGCAATCTATACATAAAAGCGCCTGAAAATGAACTCCTAATTGTTGTTGTATATGTTGATGACATTATGTTTGGAAGCAACAAAGATGAACTAGCAAAAGGGTTTGCTGATGAGATGAAAACAGAGTTTGAAATGTCTATGATTGGAGAACTCAGTTTCTACTTGGGACTGCAAATTCAACAAAAGAACACTGACACATTCATTTCTCAAGAAAAATACTTAAAAGAAATGCTGAAAAAATTCAAAATGGAGGACTGCAAACCAATGACAACCCCCATGATCACGAGATGCAAGCTGTGTGCTGATGATAGGTCTGCAGATGTAGATCAAAAACTCTACAGATCCATGATAGGAAGCCTGCTGTACTTGACAGCTTCAAGACCAGACATCATGCTAGCAGTAGGACTAGTAGCAAGATATCAAGCAGCACCTAAACAAAACCATCTTCTGGCAGTAAAAAGAATACTCAGATATCTACAAGGAACTGCACAATATGGGCTTTGGTATCCTAAAGGCAAAAGCTTCACCTTGACAGCATACACAGATGCAAATTGGGCCAGCTGTGTGGATGATAGGAAGAGTACAAGTGGAGGTGCATTCTATCTAGGAGAAAGTCTGGTGGCATGGCTAAGCAAGAAACAAACATCCATCTCTCTATCTACAGCTGAAGTAGAATATATAGCAGCAGCAGCATGTTGCACACAAGTCATGTGGATGAAGCAGACACTTCAAGACATGAAGGTAAGCATTAATGAACCTATCTCAATCAAATGTGATAATACAAGTGCTATAAGTATATCTAAAAATCCTGTGCTTCATTAAAAAACTAAACATATACCAATCAAGTATCATTTTCTCTGAGAACAAGTGGCTCAGAAGATAGTTAAACTGGACTATGTATCAACGAAAGAACAGATAGTAGATATATTTACCAAACCACTTGCCAGAGAACCATTTGAATACTTGAGAGACAAACTAGGGGTAGTATCTGTAGATACTATTCTATAATATGAAGAGAAAGTACAGTCTCAGGGGGAGAACAAAACGAAGATATCATTCCAGGGGGAGAACAACCAGCAAGATAAGCATAAAACAAGTTCACAGGATCAACATTATCAAGATTATCAGCATTCAGAAGCAACAAGAACCTTTCAATCGTAAAATGCATCATCTCTGTCTGCAATCTAGCACATATTACAGGCACTACAAATGAATCACAGCTATAAAAAATATATCAGCTCACTATACCAAAGTGTTCTCTCAACAAGTTTCATACATCACTCTGGAGCAGCATAGTCCAATTTCAGCAGAAGAGGACCTAAACGTAACTCAGAGAAAGGAAATGCAACGACAAAACCCATACAGAGAGATGAGGCGTCGTCCTTTGCCATTGATGTCAAAGGGGGAGGAAGAACAAACAATAGGAGGAAGAGCAGGCAAACAGGAAGAGCAAGCAACAAGAGAAAGAGAAAGCAAACAGAGAAAGTGGATTGCCATCAATGCCAAAGGGGGAGACTGTTGGAAATATTGTCATTGATGGCAAAGGAGGCAGCGCTGAAGCAAAGAGGCAGCAAAGAAGCAAATGAAGGCAGAGGAAACGAATATAATAGAGGCAGAACCGTTATCTCAGCAATAGAGGCAGAGGCAGAGCGACAGGAGCAGCAGAGGCAGAGGCAGAAGCAGAGCCGTTATAAAATTCCAGGAATCGCACTCTCCAACCGACATTATACATATAACTTATACAAACATTATTCCGGGAATCGCTTCACTCCAGCGGCAAAATATATAAACATATATATCAGTTATATGCAAGCGGAGCACATATAACATATACAAACATAATTCCGGGAATCGCTTCACTCGAGCGGCAAAATATATATATATAACAGTTATATACAAGCGGAGCGCTTTATATCTATATAATCAAAGGTACTATCAAAACGAAATGGCTTATAAGGTGGGACCCCTCACCTAATCGCAATCGGAGATCACAAGAGTAGCGTAATATGTAACCCACAGGAAATTGTGATTGCGATGAGAATCCGGACCCGATGGGTCTATAAACCGCAATTGATAAATCTCGGAACTTAAATAAACAGAGAATTTGCGAATACAATGAAGCCCAGAGCATATAACCAAAGGTCCAAGGTATATATATGGAGTGCACAAAACGAAGTTTTATATGGTGGGACCCCTTCCCAATCGCATCGGAGGTAAACAAAGCAGAGGGGCTTGAAACTCAAAGTTGCGATTGCGATCAATCGCAATCGGAAATCGCAAGGGGATCGAAACGTGCAAACAAAGAGTTGTGATTGCGATTGAAAGGCCGGATCCGATGGGTTTATAAGCCAATACTGATATATGTTTGAAGTTTCGCCATAACGGAGAATAATCGCAATCGGAAGAGGCTGAGGAGTGATTCATCGCATCGGAAAGATCGGCGAGTGAGCCCGAAAGGAGTTCTTATTTGTTTAAAGAGTTTTTATTATATAATGCCGAGAATTGATTTAAGTCATTTTAAAAGGAAAGTTGTATGTATGCCGAGTGTTAAAATTACATCTATATATATAACGCTGTTGCGATAAGCCGCGTGGTCTCTAGACTCACGGACCTTAGCTTTACGGGAGGGCGATTATTAACGCTTGTAATATATGTATGTTCCGGCTTGCGAAACCTGCCACATCAACAAGACACTAATGGCATAAAAGGGATTGGAATTCCTCCAGATTTACAGTCAGCGGATATAAAAGGCACATTTACACATATGCAATAGTTACACCACAGCAGAGGACAGAAGAGCAAACAGATCCGAAAGAAGATAAAACACAGTCACAGAAAAGACAAAGACAGCCAAAGAAAAGACAAATGCATACCAATTCAAAAGACTAAATAAGTTGAGCTGGAGTTCTCATTTAAATTTGAATTTAAATGTTTTATTTAAATTTTTATTGTTTGTGATGCATTGGCAAGTCTCCGAGAGAAAAAAAACTCCCACTGTAATGTTAAAAATTGACACCTACAGTTATAATTTCTGAGTAAGCTGATAAAAGGAGTGAGAAGGTAGAAGGCAAAGAGACATGACTTTCCATTTCGAATTCCAAGCTGAATACAAACAGTCATGTGAGGAAATCTATAAATAATATCATCTTGATATGCAGAGTATGTTTTTTTTTAAATGAAGAGAGAGTAAATCAAGAGAAGGCAGAATATAGAAGAGTAAGACAGAGAAGATTAAGAAAAGCAGAACAGAAGGAGAAGCTACAAGAACAGAGCTGATATCTAAGGTAAATCAGAAAACTTTCAGTTTGATAAATTGAGGAAGTTGGAGCTTCCCTATCAAGTTGCAGCTTGATAGTCGTCAGTTGTAGCTGACTGAGGTTGGAGCCTCCTGTAGGTTGGTGCCTGCAGAAAAATCAAGGGAGTTGGTGCTTCCTTGTAAGTTGTAGCTTGCAGAATTGAGGTAGGAGCCTCCTGTAGGTTGGTGCCTACAGAAAAACAGTGGTGAGAGGGAGTTGGAGCTTGCCTTTGCATCACAACAATAATAAGATGTGGTTTTCTCCCTTTATGGGTTTCCACTTATATCTGGGGTCTCTGTGCATGATATTTATGTATTGATCTGATATGTATCATTTGCTTAATACCTGCTACTCTCAAATTAAGTCTACTGCTCTATTAAACTAATACTTTCAGATTACATTCTAAGATTACTCTCACATTAAATAGAGTTTGAAATGAAGGTGTAAATAAGTTTATTGAAAAGTTTAAAAGATCAGGAATGTATTAAACTGATTCACCCCCCCCTCTCAGTTTAATTAGAGATTCAACAGTTGCAACTACTTTTATGGGATACTTGTGGTATTAAATGTCTGTCATTGTCTCTTCTTCAGTATCATATGTTTGAATTTATTGTTCATGTTCACCTCATTTCTATGCTATGTTCTCTTACAAGTTAGATAATCAAAATACATGTTTTCACATGATCTGTTTTGGATAGCTGATCATATTTTGTTCATATTCTTTGGTCTGAGAAAAGGCATCTCCTATGATTTTCTTAGCCTTCTTATAGCTTCAACACCATTCCATAACAATTCTCTTCAAGTGATAAGAATTGTGCCTACCTTTCCCCATTGAGCCCTGCAACCCTAACTCACTCGCCCTGACCTAGCTTTCCTTGACACAATTCCTTCATCTAGTGATTCCCCAACCAAATCAAATCAAAACAACCCCCTGCACTCATTATTTAGCCTAAAACCCTAATTTCTCCATCCCTCCTGGCTGTGACCCTTTTTGAGAGAGCCCTCTCTAATTTTATAGGGCTAGCTATCAAATCAAAAGCTTGGTCTACGGTTACCTCTGTTGGGATTCCTTCTTCAGACTTGGAAATCTGGCTAAGTGATAACATCTTAGCACTATTGTCAGCGAATGAAGAGAAAAAAATTTCCCTGTTTGTACGATAAAGATCCATTGGAAAATAATCCCTTGGGTGATGGGATCAAGTTTCATAAGGATGATTTCATAATTGTTTTTCCTCAAAAGTAATTCTTGGGCCTCATTTAGACAAGAAGAAGGCCTCCAAAAATGGCCCTGAATACAGAGGGCACAAATGACACTAGGATGGCGCAAATGCCTAATGGAAAGCGAAAATGTCAAGTTTGCTAATTTTTCCAAATTTTCTCTCAAGTTTTGACTTTTATTTAGCAAATCCTCTTTCTACTCATGTAATTAATCATTGTAAAATGTAATTATGTCATGGATTAATTACCTAGGGTACATTCATAAGGTTAAATCCATTAATGAGTCATGATGAATCAATTCAATCTAATGAGGAGTGAGTCACTTGGACCATCCTACACTTTAGTTTTCAATTCAACATTTAATGGATCTCATCCAAACCTCATGGATTCAACCCCTAAGGATGAGTGAAGCTTATTTTGATGTCTATTTATCTCTTTTCTTCACACTAGTGAAGGGTTGGAATCAGTTTGAGGTTTTCTACTTGATCAAGGAAACTTTTGTACTTATTTTGGCCAATTAATAAAGAGGAGTTGCGGCTACTTTTATGGGATACTTGTGGTTTTGAATGTCTATCATTGTCTCTTCTTCAGTATCATATGTTTGAATTTATTTTTCATGTTCACTTCATGTCTATGTTATGATATTTTACAAGTTAGATAATCAGAATACATGTTTGCACATGATCTGTTTTGGGTAATTGATCATAGTTTGTTCATCTTCTTTTATCTGTGAAAAATACATATACTACTCTTTTCTTAGCCTTCTTACACCTTCAACACCATTCCATAAAAATTATTTTCAAGTGATAAGAGCTGTACCTACATTTCCCCATTGATCCCTGCAACCCTATCTCATTTGGCTTGACCTAGATTTCCTTGACCTAATTCCTTCATCCAGTAATTCCCCAACCAAATAAAATTAAAACAACCCCCTGCACACACTATCTAGCCTAAAAACCCTGATTTCTCCATCCCTCCTGGCTGTGACCCTCTTTGAGAGAGCCCTCTCTAATTTGATAGGGATAGCTATCAAATCAAAATCTTGGGTCATGGTTACCTCTCTTGGGATTCCTTCTTTAGCCTTGGGAATCTGACGAAGTGATAACATCTTAGAACCGTTGTTGGCGAACGAAGAGACAAACTTTTCCTTGTGTGTATGACAAATATCCATTGGAAACTGATCCCTTGGATGATGGGATCAAGTTTCATAAGGCATTTCATAATTGCAGTTCCTAAAAAGAACATCTAGCTTCTAGAAGAAGGTATACCACCTCTTATCCTTATCCAGATCCATTATCTCCTGTCGAATATCCTGAAAGAATCCTAAGGAGGCAAAGATCTCAGCCAGTTTCAAGCTCTTCAGAATCTCCTCCTCAAAATTTGGTAAGATCTTTCTCATTACCTTCTGATTTGGCAGCCATACAAAATTTAGTATTTGATACGAAATTTGAGTTATCATTGTTTAGAACCAAATCTGAGACTTTGAATAGAGTAGTCCCTGAACCTTCGATATTAGAGTTAAATCCATCACTAGTTGAAGCTGTAAACGAGACTGATGTTAAGATCTGGAGACAATATTACAAGATATAAAATTTAGCCAATACCCTAAGTTACACTGCTAAAAAGACCTATATTCAATACCAACAAGAAATCCTTCATATCCCTGAAGTTTCCCAAATAGTTACTATTTCATCATCCATCCCATCATCATCTCAACTTCCCCCTAAAGGACCTCCTCAGACCAAACCATTCTTCGTTCCACCCCCTCCACCACATCCAGTAAGAATTATGGCTCGTTTTGGACCTTTTGTTCTCCCTGGTAATATTGTTGATCTACATCAAGGATAGGGTCAAAGGCTTCCCCTCTTCGATGAAAACTCTAAAATCAATGCCCGTTGGCACATGGCCAAAATCACAACCGTCATAGATCTTGAGGATTTGGATACAGATGATGCCAAGATGTGAATCATTACACAATTTTTTTCAAGTGAAGTCAAAGTTTGGCTCTGTTCCCTAGCATCAAATTCTATTCGGACTCCTGCTGAACTAACTAATGCTTTCTTAGCCCGGTGGGATGAGAATAAAAACCCTTTACAAATCCTTGCTGAATATGATTCCTTGAAACACAATCCCAATGAATCGGTGCCTAATTACAATTCCTGATACCTTAGATTCTATAATTCTATCTCAAATGAAATGAAACGACCTCCTAGTTTAGCCCTTCTATGTTATCCCTATGATTTTGACCCAAATATGGCCTACTCATTAAGAGTAATAAATCCTACTACGCTCGAATAAATGATCAAAAATTCAGTGTGTGTTGAAGCTAATATTTCGATTAATAAGTCCAAACTTAAAACTGAACGCAAAGTAACTATCAAAAAGGAACCTTCCACTTCATTAGATACTGAATTTTATGCCTTGATTAAAACCATGGAGATAATGGTTGATAATATGTCTATTTTAGATACACAAACAGAGCCACAAATCAGAAATCCAAAATTTTGAGGTCAGTAGTAGCATCCCCAGTTCTATATAAAGCAGAGAGAGAAAATAGCTCCTGAAACACAACAACAATAGCAAATCAGAACACCACTTCAATAGTACTATGCTCAAAGTGATGAAGAGGAAGAACCAATAGTAGAGGAGAACCTTATTTTCACAGCCGATGGTCTGCCCATTTTTCTCACCAAGGATGAAAAATATGTGGAAAAAACAAGGTCACCTAATGATAAAAATTTCATAATGGCAAATGATCATGAGTTAGAAGTAGAATCTAATGAATATCAAAGAGGATACCTGAATGCATTGAGTTCCCAACAAAGGTAGTACTCCTTGAGGAGCTGTGATGTTCCAATAATTCCACCTCCAAAGAAGATAGTTCAATAGAAAGAAGCACTGCCAAAACAATTTCAAAATAAGGGTAAAGAGATTGTAGCTCCAAATCATAACAAAATAAATCACCCTTCTACAAGTGCACTTGTTAAGGAAAGAGATATTATAAGAGAATAAGCTACACTGAGATATCATGTCGAGAAAAGGGATGTTATCATAAAAGAGGTAGATAAAACTATACCTTTCAATTTACAGTCAGAAATTTCTATGTTAAAGGTGTCTATTCCTCTTACTGAATTGGTCAAAATTGATAAATACAAAACTCATGTAGTTAAAACTTTGAAATTTGACCCCTTATCCGACATGGTTAATGTAGAGGACAATCAACTCGAGTTAATATTTGGTCCCCCCATCGATGGTCAGTCTAAATATAGTGAGGTCCCACCATTTTGCCTGAGTCTTAAAGTCCATCAGTGCATCCTTCATAACACTATTTTAGACTTTGGGGCCTCCCAAAGCCTCATGCCCAAAGCCATCATGGAGAATCTTGGCCTTGACATAACCCACCCATATCATGATCTATATTCTTTTGATTCTGGTCATGTCTGTTGTTTGGGTCTAATCAAAGATCTAGTTGTCTCCCTAGAGAAGATCCCAGCCAAAAATGTACTTATGAACGTGGTAGTTGTTGATATTCCACCACATTTCGATATGTTTTTGTCAAGATCCTTGGGAGCTAAATTGGGAGGTACACTACAGTTGGAATTTTCCTATACTACTATTCCTATCTTCGGTCAAATGAGAAAACTATACCCTGAGACTAAGATGAAATACATGATCACAAATAAGGAAAGGCTTGATAATAATCCTATCAACGTTGTACATACAGACATAGAGTCCTTCATATTGTACAATGATTCTGGATTAAATGATGTTGATTGTCAATTAGTAGAAATAAAGGATGTTCCTGAATTTTCAGATTGCATTAGAATAGTGTTAGAAAAATAGAAAGAGAATCTTGATTCTGATTTGACACAATTTGGAGCATGGACTTTGACGGTTCTGTTGGAAAATATGGGGTTGGCATTGGTTTATGGATCCCCAACAAATTTCAATAGAAAAATAAGGTCGCAAATAATGTGAGTTTGTGTTCCTACAAACTAGCATTTAATTTTTCAAATAACGAGGCTACATATGAAGCGTTCATTACCGGTTTGAAAATTCTGAAAAAATTCGGAGCTAGGAGAATTGCAGTCTATGGTGATTCAGAGTTGGTGATTAAACAAATCAAAGGTGAGTATCAAGATAATCACCCAAGGATGAGGAAACATAGGAATGCAACACTTGACATCTTAAGAATGTTTCCATAATATACACTTAAGTTAGTGCCAAGATTGCAAAACTTGATGACTAATTCATTAGCCACTGCTGCAAGTAATTTCCGATCTACAATATTTTCAAATAAAAAGTTTGAGATTCATATAAATCATAGGCCTGCCATTCCATATAGATTGAAATTTTGGCAAGTTTTGTGGGACGATAAAGAAGTGAACAATTTCCTTCAAAGTGAAGGTGCATCTAAAAATTGTTCTATGGATGAAGTATACGACAAGGATGACCAAGTTATTGAAGCAAATCAAATTGGCATACTTCAGCTCAAGGACAATAACATTCCAAAAGGTCTCATACCTTTTGAATAGTTATTTTATCAAGATGATGTGGCAATAAAACCTACTTTGGTCCCCACATAAAAGGGTATAGAAGATGTTAATATTCGAACATCGGAGCAACCAAAGTTCATCAAGCTTTCAAATTCTTTACCATCAGAGGTAAAGCCTAAATATGTTGATTTGTTTACTAATTTTTCTGACTTGTTTTCATGGGATTACTTAGATCTAAAGGAGTACAATAAATATATCATTCAACACACAATCCCAATAAAGCCAAATCAAAAACCTCTTAGACAGAAGCTTAGGAGAATAAATCCAAAGTTGTTTCCATCCATTGAGAAGGAGGTAAAAAAACTCTATAAGGGAGGCCTCATTGGCCGAGTCAAATTTTCAGATTGGAACTCCAATTTGGTTCTAGTGCAGAAGAAGATCGGTGAAATTAGAATATGTATAGATTTCAGAAATATGAACAAAATGTCATTAAAGGAAAATTACCCGCTGCCTGAGATGGACCACATACTTCAGTGAGTTGTAGGAGTGAGCAGGATGTCATTGTTGGATGGTTACTCAGGCGACAATTAGATTTGTGTACATGAAAATGATCAAGATAAGACAACATTTACTACACCATGGGGTACCTTTAAATATTCTAAGATGTCGTTCAGTTTGAAGAATGTCGGGGCCACTTTCTAGTGTGCCATGGACATAGATTTTGGTAATGAAAAATATGTCTTCCTTGTTGTTTATTTAGATGATCTGCCTGTTTATTCAAATTCATATGATGAGAATTTACATCATTTGAGAGTTGTGTTCCAACGATGTAGAAAATTTAGGATTTCCCTAAATCGTAAGAAGTTCCTATTTGCTATGGCAGAAGGTAAGTTGTTGGGTCACATCATCTCAAAAGTTGAAGCAATAAAACAAATTGATTTCCCTAGAAACAAGAAATAAATTCGAGTGTTCAACGGTAGAATGAATTTCCTATGTAGGTTCATTCCCAACTTAGAAGAATATCTTAGAGAATTAACTAACATGCTTGAAAATGAGAATGATGTTATATGGTCCAAAAATTCTTGTAAGTCATTCAGCTCGGTGAAATTTTCTTTGACCATTGCTCCAGTATTGACAAGTCTGGATTATTCACTAGATTTCATTATATTTTCTTTTTCTTTTGAGCATACTTTGGCAGCAGTGCTTATGCAGAAAAAAGATGAGATAGAGCTACCAATAGCATTTTTCAGCCGCACAATAAGGGATGCAGCCCTTCGATAGAACATAATCGAGAAACAGGCCATGGCCTTGGTCAAAGCACTCAAATTCTGTGTTTATATTCTACACTCACATATTTTGGCATATGTTCCAAATGTAGTGGTTAAAGAAGTACACATGAAAACAGATCCCAAATGAGGAAGAGGTTGGTGGATAGCATCACTTTTAGAGTATGACCTTGAGATCAAGTCAACCAAGCTGATCAAAGGGAAAGGCTTAGCCAAGCTCATGGATGAGTCTAATATAAATGCACTTGACATCAATTTCATATCATCATTGTCCAATGATGAATAAGGTGTAAGTCTTGTTCAGGTATCAGATCTCTTTTCATCATCTCAATGGTATGCTGATATTATTTATGTTTTACAACATTTTAACCCTCCACTGGGCATGTCAAATAGTAATAGTAATTCCTTGAAGCTTAAGGCTTTGAAATACATCATACTAGATAGCTCACTATATTAGAAGGATCCTGGAGGAGTGTTACTCAATTTCTTGGTAGAATATTATTCCAAAGAAGTGATGAAGTATTTCTGCAAGGGAGATTGTGGAGGTCATTTGTACTGGAAAACTACAGCCAACAAAGTAACGAGAGTGGGTTACTATTGGCCTACATTGTTTTCAGATTTGTACAAGAGGGTCATGATCTACCATGAATGCTAACTTTTCCAAGGTAAATGTAAGCTTATTCCTTTACCATTACAATCCATTTCAGTTGAAGATCCCTTCTTGCAGTGGCACTTAGATTCTATTAGAGAGATACATCCATCTTCATCTGCTCAACAAACATGGATACTTACCACCATGGACTATTTCACAAAGTGGACCGAAGCGATCCCAACCAAGAAAGCTACAGACTTAGTTATAATTCAGTTTCTAGAAGCTAACATCTTGTCTCGGTTTGGTTGTCCTAGAAAGATCATCACGGATAACGTTGCAGCCTTCAAATCAAAGAATATGACAAAAATCTATGATAATTATAACATTAAAGTGGGTCATTCTATAGCATATTATCCACAGGGGAACCGATTGGCGGAGTCTTCCAACAAGTCTTTGATTAGCATAATCAAAATTATGTTGGAGGCGAACAAAAATAATTGGCACAAGAAGCTAATTAATGCATTGTGGGTAGATTTAGTAAGCAACAAGAGATCCATTGGCATGTCTCCATTTCAGGTAGTTTATGGTGTGGATACAGTTTTCCCTACTTCATTGGTTGTCCCAATCATGAAACTTCTACAAGAGGCTGGAAGTGAAGAAAATGATATACAATGCAAAATAAACCAAATGATTCACTTGCAGCAAACAAGAGAAGAAGTGTTTCAGAACAATTCCATGCTCCATGATAAGATCAAGCAAATTTACGACAGGAAAACCAAGAAAAATGATTTCAATATCGATGATATGGTATTTTGTTGGGATTCCAGGAATGAAGACAAAGGTAAGCACGGGAGGTTCAATAATTTGTGGAAATGTCCTTTTAAGGTTGAAGCTTCTCGTGGATAAACTGCATATCTCTTGGAAGAAATGGATGGGAAAAGTTGTTGAGGAGGGCCAGTGAATGGTAGGTGTCTGAAGAACTATCTATTTTGATTTGAAATTATGAGGAAAATAAAAACATCCTCATTGTATATATCAGTTTGATATTCCTGCAAGTGTGAAGTGGAAAATAATCGGAGTTCAGAGCTCGAAGTGAAGACCATGGAGCTTCATTGAGTTTCTAATATTTCAAGTTAAATTTGTACAAAGAGTAAGTTCAGTTTTGAGTTATTGTTTCAATCAAGTTAGTCAAATTTGAGTCAGTTTCAGTCAATTTGTGTCATTGAGTTGTCGGTATTTAGTCCTGCATTTCAGTTTGAGTTATTTTTTTACTGTATTGGACCAATTGAAGAGGCACTGATCTACAAAATTCAAATATATGTGGTTCTTGATACCTCTTTCAGATATTTCATTCCCAATAAGGAAAATGTTAGTTTCAGAATATGCATTCTTCCATCAGTGATCAAACTCACTCTTTTCACTTTCATTTTCATTTTAGGTGTCCCACTCTGAAATTTTTATATCATTCCATTAGGTCACGCTAAAAATTGTTTCACTGATGGTAGTCCTACTCAATAAAACCTCACTCTACCTCACAAAACTCACATTTTTTGGCTCACCTTCATGTCTTTCTGAGCATATAACACTTTTGAAAATATCACTTCACCATTACTTATCTTAGTCAAAGTCAATCATGGAAGTGAGCTCTTTCAAGGCCCATTAGGTCATTAGGTTTCAATGTTCAAGGTCCAAAAATGCACCTTTTCATCTCAATAAAGTCAGAAAAATGTGTGAGAGTGACTCAATAACATTTTATTTTCACCTGCAGAAGATCATCAACATGTAAATATCATATTTTTAAATTTCTAATTTTGATTTTTTATGATTTTCATATCAAAATTCCATTTTGATATGAAAAAAGAGATGTAATTTATTTTTTATTTCCTATGTAATTTTATGTTTTTTATATGTAATAATTTCAATCCCTAGCTGCCAAATCAAAACACATATGATAAACTAAAAGAGAGAAGTGTCAAACTCCAACAACATCATCCTACAAGAGAGAAAATTCAGATGAAAAGGGTAATCAACAAATGGTTTAGAAAAGTGAAAGAAGGCATTAGAAAAGTAGGTTTTTAGATTTAAATTCAAATTCATTTTCTTATTTATGACTAAAGGACATCAAATCATATTCTTTTTCCTCTAATAAACATCAAGGAAGCACTCCAACAGACCAAAAATTCGAAAGTTTGAGCACAATTTGAAAATGATCATAAGCAAGGGTGCAATATCCTCAAAGGAGGGCGCAAATACGTTTTGTAGGGTGAAAATGTGCAGACAGGGTGAAAATCAGTTGAACAGGGTGCAAATCAATTGAATAGGGTGAAAATATCTTGAAAAGAGGTCTCAAATACGTTGCTGATGGAAAAAATACGTTGTCGATGGCGCAAATGACTAGTAGTTTACCAAACCATCCAAATGATTAGAAACTACCTTCCAAAGCTTCTCAACTCAACCATTTACCTCTAGGAATCTAGTAAGAAGCATTTTGCATCAAAATCATCTTCTCAAAGTTATATGTGTTCAAGTTTGCAATTGAATTTGTAATTTTGTGTTTTTCATGAAGTAAAACCCTATTTTTTCTCCCTTGCACCCATAATTCCCCAAACTCCACTTCCCTTACACTCCATGTCATCCTTATAATTTTAAGATTCATTCCCTAAGCCCTGCTATCATAAAACTTATCCATAAGTTACTAACTCCTGAAACCCTAAGCCCTAGGTGATATTCTAGACCTAGGCTCATAAATCCCAATTCCCATCACTCTTTCTCCTATTCCCTTCCTTATTCCTCATATCCCTAAATATGACTCCCTATCCCCTTCCCATTCCACATATCCCTATCAGATATCTCCATCAGTTTTCCTTTCCCATCTCCCTATCCCATTTTCCTTCCCTAATCCCTAGGGTTTTAAAAAAAAATACCATGGCAACAGAAGAGGAAAACACAACATTCACTGAAGCAGTGGAAACACAGATAAGGAGGTAAAAGAGAGGAGGAAGAGTGCTCAGACTTGAGCATTCTAACAACAAAGAACTCTTATCTTCTCCATTGACTGTGACATGCTTTAAAGATGTTCGTTACTATGAATTTTGTGAGAAAGTTGAGAGGGTTAAACAGAACCCCATGCGAACTATACTATTCTTATCAAGACTCCATGAAAATCAAGTTCAATTAGCTGGGGTCACTTTTACCTTATCTATTTTTGTCCTTTCACATGCTACAGGGATCCCTAATGTTGGGGAGAAATGGTTCAAGAAAGGAAGATTGAAGAAACAGGACTATGAATTCTTCCTCAAACCAAGACATCAAAATCAAACAACGAGATTCTTCCCTTTTTCACACCTCTTGGACATATATGCACCTATGATGAAGATTATAATGAAATATTTCTCATGTGAAGGAAGATTTTCAAGGCTCTATTACTATCACATCTGGCTCTTGATGCACTTCACTAGGGTAAGGATGCTTAGCATGCTCTATTATCTTTTCCAGAGTATATATAAAATGGCCTACATTTCTTAGAAGAAGGATTATGAACAGAAAATGAAAAGCCTATTCCATCATTCCCTCATAAAAATCATAGTCCTCTACCATATTGATCAAATGAACATTTCTTTGAGCACCTTCATAGCTAATGATATCTTGATTAAGCCATCCATTCAGCATGCATAACATGTCCCTTCATCATCTCATCCCATGATTCACTCATCATCATTAGATCAGTCCCCTTCACCTCCTTCATTTCCAACTCATCATGACCCTTCATCTCCATCTCATCATGACCTTTCATCATCATTTCATCATGATTTTGGGCACCTAGCAGGATAGATGACATTGAACCTAAGTGGGCTAGTTTGGTTAAGGTTGCGATATTGCCCAAAACATACCAGAGAGACTATAGGCATGTGTTTTCTTCACTTGGAGTGAAATGGGACATGCGTTCATCATCAACACAACATGTGGATAAAGGTAAAGAAAAGGTCATTGACCCACTCATTCATGATGAGGAGGATAGCGATTAAACAGAGCATGAATTTTATATTGTTAACCTAGATAAATTTGAAGAAGACAAAATCACAAATGCAACAATCAAAGGCAAGGATGCCAAGATTAGTGAACTTAAAACTAATCTTGATAGGGCTAGATATGAGATTCACTTTCTTGAGCAAGAAAATGAATATTTGAAGAGCAAACAGGTCATTGATGAGGCGAAGTACTTCACTACTCAAAGGGAGGATCATAAGGCCAAAGCAATGCTAGATGAATAATTGGAGAAGTATGGTTTGTTGGATGAGGAAGAAGAACAGGTACCAAGGGAAAGACCTAGAACTAGAGGGTTGAAAAGAGCTCTAGCTCTAGAGAGACAAAGGGAAGATGAGTTAGTGGACCAACTAACCCTAAATGAGAAGCTTGCCATAGAAATCAATCAGAACAGGGAACCATGGCTTAATAGAGCCAATATACAGTTGGAGAAGCTGTTAGAAAAGGCCAATAAGGAAAATGACTTGTTGAGGAAAAATATCCAACTTCATGCCCGAAAAGATAAAATTGCACTGGCCAAGCTCAAAAGAGCCAATGCCAAAATTGAATATTTGACCAAGGAGGAGGAAAATAAGTTGGACATACTTGTTAAGGCTTCGCTACAAGCTTAGACACACCTACCTCATCCATTCCAACAATTTTGAGGCATTTTGTAGCTTTTTGTCAAATTTTCGAAAAATATGTGTTTTTTGAGGCATTTAATTAGCAAAAAAAGGGCATTTGCGCAGCGTCCTTGGCGCTACGCAAATAATTGGAACACTTTTTTAGGAGAAGGAAGGCACCATTGGATGCATAATGACTCATACATATCTGAAAACCATTTTTCTAGCCTTGGTTTTCATTTTTGAAGGGTGAAAAGATCAAAAAAACACCAAAAAATGACCTTTCTGCCCTTCTTTTCACCTTGGCATTGCACAAATACTAGTCTTGGGAGATTGGCTTTTTGAGGGGGGAAATGACCTCCATTTTTAGAACTTGAGGCATATTTGGTAAGAGGATAGGCAAGGATTTCCAGCAAGATATCTTGGGCCTCATTTGGACAATGGGAAGACCACCAAAACTGGCCTTGAATACAGAGGGTGCAAATGACACTAGGATGGTGCAAATGCACAATGGATGGCGCAAATGTCAAGTTTGCTGATTTTTTCAAATTTTCTCTTAAGTTTTGAAATTTCGTCAGCAAATCCTCTTTCTACTGATGTAATTGATCATTTTAAAATGTAATTATGTCATGTATTACTTACCTAGGGTAGATTCATAAGGTTAAATTCATTAATGAGTCATGACGAATCAGTTCAATGTAATGAGGAGTGAGTCACTTGGACAATCCTACACTTTAGTTTTTAGTTCAACATTTAATGGATCTCATCCTCACCTAATGGATTCGACCCCTGAGGATGAGTGAAGCTTGTTTTGATGTCTATTTATCTCTTTTCTTCACAGTAGTGAAGGGCTGGAATGATTTTGATATTTAATAGTTGATCAAGGAAACTTGTGTACTCGGTTTGTCCAGCTAATAAAGAGGAGTTGAAACTAATTTTATGGGATACTTGTCATATTGAATGTTTATCATTGTCTCTTCTTCAGTATCATATGTTTGAATGTATTGTTCATGTTCACTTCATTTCTATGTTATGATCTCTTACAAGTTAAATAATCAGAATACATGTTTGCACATGATCTGTTTTGGATAATTGATCATATTTTTTTCATCTTCTTCTGTCTGAGAAAAATGCATGTTTTATGCTTTTCTTAGCCTTCTTCCAGCTTCAACACCATTCCATAACAATTCTCTTCAAGTGATAAGAATTGTACCTACCTTGCCCCATTAAGCGCTGCAACCCTAACTCACTTGCCCTGACCTAGCTCTCCTTGACATAATTCCTTCATCTAGTGATTCTGCAAGCAAATCAAATAAAAAAAAACCCCTGCACTCATTATCTAGCCTAAAACCCTAATTTCTCCAACCCTCCTAGCTGTGGCCCTTTTGGAGAGAGCCCTCTCTGATTTTATAGGGCTAGCTATCAAATCAAAAGCTTAGTCTATGGTTACCTCTGTTGCGATTGCTTCTTTAGCCTTGGTAATTTGGCAGAGTGATAACATATCTAATGAATTTTTTATGAAATTATATTTTCGAAAATCATTTGCCGCTCATTTTTCATTTTACCGATTTTTTTTCACTTAAAAAAAAAAGTTGCACTTTTTTTCCTGATACTCTATGTGTTTTTTAACTAACAGAACCTGTGCCTTGGGTAATAAAATCGCACCAGTGTGGTTAACAGTACATTAGCACCGATAACAATAAATCCTTTTTTAAGGCACCAAAATTACTTTTAGGTATGTACACCAAAATTTATTGTTAATTTTGCTCAAATGCAGGGATAAAATATCATAATTATACCATATGGAAAATTCTTCAAAATCCATATCGTTCAATAATATTTCTCAAAATCCATCGCAGAGTCTCCCTATCCATATCTAGATGTAGTTACTTAAAATTTTATTTATATTTTCGTTATATAATTAGATAAATTTTTCTATCCATGTCAATCATTTGAATAAAATTAATGTATAAAAATTTGCAGGGTCATGTAGATTCAGAATAAAGTTTATATGCACAAAATATTCAAACAGTTCCAAACATTGGAAGCTCTTATCAGGAGCAGCATACCGCAAGGCGCGGTTGGTAGTTGAAAATGGACAGCCGCTTCACCCTGCCAATTTTAACATGCCATCTTCTAGCCACAATAATGGGAAAATTATGGTAATAATTGTTTGGTATAATGTAATTATTTCAACGTCAAACCAATTAATCATGAATTGATGTGCTTACTAATTGATATCATCGATTTTGTAGTAATCATGTTCAAATATATTTTTTGAAATTATTAGGATTCTATTGATGCAACCTACCTACCATCTTACCTTTCACCCCCATGACAATTTCAAATCGAGAGAAGTCTAAATTAAGAGAAAAACTCGAAGAGGAATGATACCAAGAATGGTTGAATCAACCAACTATTTAATTCCCACTACTTCCATTTCTCTAATTAGGAATGACTGCAACAATAGTAGTTCTTCGCAAGATGTCAATGCAAGAAATGAAATAGAGCTTGGTATGGATGATTACTTAAGGGATATGATTTCCATGGAGAAAATGTTGTTAGATGCATTCCATAATGATGATGAGCTAGGGGATGATGCTCATATCACTGATACCTTTCTTGAAAGCCTTATATTTTCTTCCACCACCCCTCTTTTTGGACCTAGTGATCAGTCAAAGTCTATCCAGTTGGGGACAATGATGTTACTATACAACTTGAAAGCAAATTTTGGCTTTTCAAATGCATGTTTCTCAGAAATTTTAAGATAATTGACCATTAAGCACTTCTATTTTGAGAAATATTTTCACACAATCAACATTACAAATGGTCAATTTTATGAAAGTTAATAATTATTGGCATTGTACATTTAATATTTTCCACCAACTACAGGTTATTCATAGATATGGTTCTTTCGAGTGATAATATCTTTCCCAGTAGATGCGAAGAGACAAAGAAATTATTTAAAATGTTGGGTGTTGAGTACATAGCATATCATGCATGTCCAAATTATTGTATTATATATAGAGTAAAATATGCGGACAAAGAGATATGTTAGAAATGTGGGCATGAAAAGTATGATAAATAAAAAATGAAGGGTAAATAATGTGTCATCCTTTAAAGATATTGAGGCACATGTCTATAATCCCAAGGATTCAAAGGCTCTTTCGTTGCAAAGAATTAGCTATGTTGTAGGGATAACAAGCCTCACACAAAATTGAGTTGGGAGTTATGAAAATCCCAACAGATTCAATAGCCATGAAGCATATAGGTGGTACATGGCCCAAAACATTCAAGGATGAAGTACAAAATCTATGCCTCAGCATAGCCATGGATGGCGTCAACCCATATCCCCTCCAGAACACCAAATATTATATTTGGCCTATAATAGTGATCAATAACAACATCCCCCCATGGTTGTCTGCGAAGAATGAACATCTTATGTTGGCTCTCATAGTCCCTAGTAGAAGACAAGTGAAGAATATGGATGTGTACTTACAACCACTTGTAGATGAATAGAAGGAATCATGGGATGGGATAAATGTATATGATGTATCAAGACCCAACGAAACAGATAGGAGTTTTACGTTGTATGGCATATGTGCTTACACGACACATGATTATCCAGGCTTAGGAGTTTTCTCTTGTAATTTACATGTTTGTTGATTTATTTATATACGTAACAATATTATTTTGCATATAAATTTAATTCGTTGTAATTGTTCTCATATTCATGATATTCTTTAATGTGCCATGCATATTGTACACAATAATTTTGCAAGTCTTGTAACAAAAGAGTATTATGGATGTAAATGTTGTGGACCTTCTCTAAAAGCTAGATGGTCCAATGACCTACGAAAGTCAATGTATGACTGCTCCATGGTATTCCTCCCAACAGAACACCCTTATGAAAGAGAAACATCCGCTTTCAATTGTAAACAAGAGAAAACCCAAAGGCTTGAAACAACGACACTAGTTGAATGGCTTAGATCATATGAGAGAGAGAAGGAGAAGGAGTTCATAGAATTTTTTTATTAAAATGGGGAGCCTATGTTCAATGATCTATAATTCTTCGACACCTATGTTGAGAAATTTCCCATTGGGATGAACAGGAAATATATATTTTATAACCTCCCATATTGGGAGCATCTTAAGATTACCCACTTATTAGATCCCATGCATATATTTAAAAATGTTTTATACTCTTTATGGAGGCACATATAATCGAAAAAAAGTGACACATTGGTTTTTAGGAAAGATCTCATTACTTCACAAACTAAAAAGAAACATTGGCTAAGAAAATTAGAAATTATCGGAGAGGCTGGTCCCTCTAATTAGTATTTCAAAGAAGGTGGTGTCCCATGGATTTAAAAAAAAGATGATCTTTCTTTGGAAAATGAGGCTATAATGGGTGTGAGGATGCCATATTCATATGGGTCTTCATTAAGGTGTTGCTTCACCGTGGAAGACCATTTGTTGGGGTTGAAATCACATGACCATTTGAATCTTCTAAGAGTATATATACTGTCAAAATCATGATTTTATTATTTTTTATATTAATAATTTTTATCCCATGGGATCATAAAACACAATAATTTTTTATATTTCATGTGTTTATAACTTTTCAGTGTCATTATCCTTTTTTCATTCATGGATGAGTGTAAACATGACTTTTCGCAAGACCTAGGACATGTCATACCTAAATTATCTGCATTTATGCATTGGATCATGTCAAAAGAGATTCATGTGGCTAGCATTCCACGGTGGCATGAAGAGATAGTTAAGATTTCTTGTATGTTTGAGAAGGAATTGTTAATGAGTTTCATGGAATCACGGATTCATATTATAATCCACCTAGTAGATGATGTTGAATTAGTTGGGGTGGTTTCTTGTCGTTGGATGTTCTTCTTAGAGAGGTACATGAATAATTGAAAAGTTTTTTTTGACAAAAGGAAAAACCCGAGGGGTCTATGGCAGAGGGGTACATATTGTATGAATCTTTCTATTATGCCAGTGACTACATCAAGAAGATCGACAACACACTAGGTGCGTTGATTTGGGACGATGAAAGGGATGAAGACAAAAGAGAAGGGAAACTTCTCCAAACGAATGGAAAAAGGTGTTTGATAAAGAGTAAGTGACTTAGAATTTGTCAAATTTACACAAAGTAAATATTCACGTTGAACTTCGATATAATGTATATTTTGATCTCATATGTACTATATGTCGGTTTGATTTCATCAACGAATGTAGAAATTGAAGCAATCAATAAATTCGTTCTTTACAATTCCGAAGTCACAAAACTGTGGGTCTCATTGTATGAATAAAAGAGGATGAAATGAGATAGTGACAGGAAATAATTCAGATGGTTAAATGGTAGAACTGTGCCTTATCCTGATCATTTAAAATAAAATAGGCTAATTATATGCCCCCAGATTTGTGTTGTTGACCAAGTTAAAGAGAAATACAGTGCAACCAGTTGTTACCCACTTGTTGAAGAGGATGCACTAAACGTAGGGATTGGGTGAAACAACTCAGTAATAATCAATCTATGTGAATTTTAAACTTAATAATGCACCTTTGAAATGTAACATACATATTTTATATATTTTAATAGTTGGGTTATTAGACGCATGACACTGTGATTTTTTAAATTTTTATAGGTGCATTTGTTCCCATCTATGCGGGCACGGGGGCACCATTTTCGCACAGAAAATGCCGATGATGGATACATAATACAATACTATGCAGTGGAAGTCGAATTCGATCAATCTACTCAAGCTAGCCACCGTGATCAAAACCTAGTATGAGGGATGTTATGTTACATCAGAAAGATACAAGAGATAATTGAAGTGGACTTCTCTTCTTTCCAATGTATTATTTTTAGGTGAAAGTGGTGGGATAGTTTTTATCATAATAATGTAAAGGAAGATCGTGATAGTAGGCTAATATGTATCAACTCTAAAAAGATGTGGGATGAAGCTAAGGAGCCTTATGTTTTCCCCAAACATAGCAACCAGGTATTTTTTTACCCAGATGTGTTGGATAGGTATTGGTTGTTTGTATTGATACATGACCCTAGATAAAAACATATTTTTGAGAACAATAGTGTTATCATGCCAAGCGAGCTGGAAGATAATGAGGGTGATGAGAATAGAGAGTGATATGGTACATGTGTTATTTCAGCATTTATACTATTTAAGATGACTTTTTATAAAGAAGTGGACTTAACCTTATAACTAAGACCATTTTTTTCAAACATTATAATATGTATTTTGAATTAATTGGTTTTCATTTTTTTTAATGTTAAAATTATCTCACTTGATAATTTACAATTATGTTGATTTCGAAGGCAATGCACTATGTCAAGTTCTTTTTTATGTCAATTCATAAAATAATACAAATACTTGATTGTTGGTTTTTCACTATATCGTTAATTAAATAAATGCACCCTATTATATATATATATATATATATATATTTAAAATTTAAATAAATTTATTACTGTATAATGTTATTTTTGGTATGTAAGATCATAATTAAATAATGATAATTCTAAACATGAACTTATTTGCATTATTTTCTAAACTTTATTATGTTACAAAAATTCATATGATTTTAGATTCATTATTTTACAGTTATTTTTATTCGTACAAATTTACAAATTTACAATTTTATAATTATGGTAATTTAACAATATCTACGGTATACATTTTACAATTTTACGATGATTCAGTTTTACCATAGTTATGGTTCAAATTTGACAATTAATTTACAAATTTACAAATTTTGCAATTTTAATAAAATTGAATCTTGACAATACATACAATTACAATGACAATTTTACAATTTCATAATAAAATTACAATTTTACAATTTTACATACAGTTACAATTAAAATTAAAATTACAATTACAATTACAATTTTACGATGTAGTTATGGTTCAAATTTGACAATTAATTTACAATTCTACAATTTTATAAATTTACAAATTTTACAATTTTAATCAAATTGAATCATGACAATCAATGCAATTACAATTACAATTTTACAATTTCACAATACAATTACAATTACAATTCTACAATTTTACATACAATTAAAATTTAAATTTAAATTGCAATGAAAATTGCAATTTTACAATTTTACTACATACGGTAGTTATGATTCAAATTTGATAATTAATTTATATTTTTACAAATTTACAAAATTACAAAATTTACAATTTTAATAAAATTGAACCATGACAATACATACAATTACAATTACAATTACAATTTCACAATTCACAATACAATTACAATTGCAATTTTACGATTTTGCATACAATTACAATTACAATTTCATAATTTCACAATACAATTACAATTGCAATTTTACGATTTTACATACAATTACAACTACAATTACAATTATAATTTTACTACAATTAAAATTAAAATTACAATTACAATCATGATACTTACAATTACAATTACAATTTTACAATCTTACAAATTTACAAATTTTACAATTTTAATAAATTTGAACCATGACAATACATACAATTACAATTACAATTTTAATAAATATCACGATTTAATATTAAAAATAAACATCGCGATCATAACAACCATCGTACAAACATCATATTCTAAAATACACATTCAAATTTTCTAACATCCTCTAATCATCATGATCATGATCATCTAACAAAACACAAGTAGTGTATAACATCATCACAACACAAACATCAAATATACATCTCATGTCAAATAACGGCTAGAAAATATACATCTATCTGGAAGCACATTAAATGAACATATCTAACATGACCTAAAAATATACACATAATGATGAACACCAACATGTAAATTAAGTACATCAACATGAACATAAAATACATGCACCATATATATATATATATATATATATATTCAAAAATATAAAATTCTAATAGAACTGCATATAAATGTCAAATATGTGGTGGTACATCAATACTATAAATAGTGGAGGCCTGCTCAGATGGTGTTTGCTCGGGAGGTACCTCCTCAGATGGTGCCTACTCAGTCGATGGTGCCTGCTCAGAAGATGCATGCTCAGGACTAGATGTTGGATGCTCATCTCCAATGCGTGGTGAAGGATGAGGAGGTGGAGTACTAGAATGATCACTCCCATCATGATCATGATCATCCGATGAGTTTTTGTGTCACACATCTCCATGGTGCTTATCCCTCCTAGCCTCCAGGAGCCTCGAAGCTCCAACAATATGACGCATAAGGCTGATAATTTCGTGGGGCATTTCCCTCCAGAGCTCTATGAGCGTACGATCAACATGGATCTCTATGATCATTGCAGGGCAGACTCCCTCATCAACCAAGAATTTGCATATTCGATCACCTAACTCCATCCTGAATTGAATGTCTTCCCTACGCCGCATGCCCGTGGGTATCTTCACCCGAGGAGGTCTCTCACCCCTATCTGTGGCATTCGTCATCTCCTCATCATCTACAGGATCATCTAGTGGTAGTGGAATCATGTCCCCAATGAATGTGCCAATATCTACAAAATATATAGTACACAAAAATAATTAGACAATTTCATTAAAAAAATTAATAAAACAAGTTAAAGAACGTGTTAGAATAAATTTTATTCTAATTAATTAAGACAATAAAATGAGACTATATTAATTTTAAAAAAACACTAATATTACTTCTAACATCTTGTGGCTCATCCTGTGTGAAGAGGATGTTGGTACACCCTCTCCAATCCAGACTCGCGTAAGGAAACGACACTATCATGAACATGTGATCATCCACACTAGCTAGTAGCTCCAGTGCATCACTAGAAATCCTAGTTGGATACTCGGACAAACCCCTCTTGGGCATCATCTCACCACACATGTGAATCCGTACCTATATCATCGGCCTATGAGGCTGATGCAAAAAAGTAGATCTCATCTCCAGAAACCTCTCAAAAAATAAATAAAACAACTATCAAGAAAAAGGGAAGGTAAACCTCCCACATGCCTGAGAACGAGATCTATCTAAGGCTATCCAAAATTACAGCGAAAAGTAGACCATCTAACAAGTCATGGCCTCTGGAATAAAGAATCAACATGAAATAAAAGAGGGAAACTAATGTGATCCCTGTCATTGGTATACTGTGAAATGGTTGCCAATAATAGTGAGAGGCACCTAACCTCCTTTGGACCAAAATGAGCAATGCGTAGTTTGCCACCAAAAACCTAAAATCTTTAGGAGAAAGTATATCATCCTTAATGTATATTTGGGAGTACACTAGCTGACTCCCTGTTGCATAACTGATGGGGACATCAGGAAACTAGGGAAAATCATCCCCTCTCCTAGATAGTCCAGTAATAAAATAAACTTCTTCCTCAGTGGGTTGATACCACTGGTCAGGACCGACATAGAATGCATGTCTATAGGCATCCCACCTATACGTCAAATTTCCTAATAACTCAGTGTGCCCCTTCAGGGATGTATCCTCCTTGTATAACAAAAGGAGGCATACCTCCCTTAAGAGCAACTAGGTGGGTGGTGTAATAGGGTGAGGGTACAAAATTCTATCACTCTCCCTTACCTCCCACTCTTTATCTTGTTATAATTGTCATCCCTTTGCTCTTGTTTTTGTATTTCCTCTCTCCATAAATGTTTCTAAATGATTCATATATTAAATACATCAGCCTCCCTCATTCATAAAACCTAATTTTTTTATTAAATTATAAATGTATTTACAAATATATAAATATAACTTTCATCTAAAAAAACAACATTCTATGCGCCACAAAAAACTAGTCATGCACCGCCAATGGTGTATACATTTATATCACACACTATCCACGGTGCGCATTAAAAAGCCTCATGCACCAAAAAAAAAAATATTACTTAATGGTGCATTGACAAAACCTACCTGCACGAGGGCATTTTTTATAGCACAACGCACCGGCATTTTGCAACATTTTACCACTGTCGATGATGTGCCAAACACACACCACCTCGACACGGTATGTTTAAACGACGCACTACCATAAATAAAATATGGCAGTTCTTCCGGGTAAACCAACGCACCGCTGTAAATAAATTGTTAATTTTAAAAAAATTTGAACTGTTAGTGTGGCCAGAAATTGACACACACCGTAGTATTTTATTGTTATTGCAGTGTGCTTTGTCTCCGTACCACACTGGGTCGTCACATTAACTGCTCGGTGTTGTTTCCTTTAACATCATTCATGGTGCAGCCTATAAATTTACTAGGAGCATCAGGAACGATGCGAGCCGAACGGCTCGAACGCACCGCGTGGGATTTATTTATTTATTTTAAAAAAAAATGTGAATTTAGATCAATTTTAAAAATTAATCCGCTAAAAGCTTAAGTTGGTGAGAAACAAGTACATTGCCTGCAAATTTGCACAGAGGAGGAATATTTGCAACAGAATCTTGAAAACCAAAATTTACCACATTTTCACGAAATTCGAAGTCCACGTAGTGAGCAATGGACGGAAACAATGCAGGCAATGGGAGCACCGGTGGCAGGGTGGCTCACATAAGGAAAATCCACACTTGTGCTTGAGAGCTCTATAGCACTGTAACAAGTAAAAATGAAATTTTGATGGCTGGTAATTTTTTTTAAGTTGACCCTTTTTTGGTGTGCTCAATTATGAGATGCACCGAGCGGTTGTATCAATGGTACACCGCACTTCTTGAAGGTGTGTTGGATTAATGAGACACACTGAGCTGTTTTTTATGGAGTGCACAATGATCCTTTGAGTAAAAACCCTATTCCAGTGTGTCACTTTACATAAACATCACCCGGGCATCATCGTTATTAAATAGCACCAAAATGTTGAGTGTCTCAGTGTGGCATTTGATATTACTCACCGGTGCGCTTAATACTTAAAAATAACTCTACAATGCTTCTTTAGCATCTACTATGCACCAGTGTGTCACATATATATTAAGCGCACTGGTGCATGTTAGGATGACAAACACACCGCAAAAAACATCTACAAAAACATCCACCCGTAAACCTCCTCCAGTGACCTCCGCTACAAACGGATATCTGGGCTATTTTTATAAAGGCTTCCTCAAAAACATTCACTAGATGGTATTTCACCTATAGTGTCCTCCCACTAGATATCAAATTTCCCTTTAAGAATGAAAGTGCCTATGTTGCTTTTCATGTTCTCTGTATAGGTATGCAATCTGAATAATTTCTTCATCCCAAGCAACCATGCATCTGCATCTTCTAAATTCTTATCTCTCCATCAAATGTAGGATGATTTACTTTCTTGAAATCCTCTAACAAATACTCACCCATCCTATAAGGATGATGATGGTGACAACTATGATGATGTCTCCTGGAAGAGAAACTACAATGATTCCCATACATACTAGTCCTCCTATCAGGTGTGTCCAATGATTTGCCACTTCTAACTATTTCCCCTCTATCCAACCTATATATAGACCAAGACCTTCTACCATAGGCTCCATTACTCTTTTCCTCCTTCTCTTGATCGATCATCATCTATCCCTATTTTTTTTTTACTATGAAAAGCTCTGAATAATTGTTGCATTGACCTCTATCTATTTTTCCTGAGCCCTTGCAAGTGTTTTTTGAGCCTCAACCAACCCATCATTATCTTCCTTACAACTTATGATCTCTAACCTCAAGCTCGTCAATGTACCTACTACACCAAGATAATTCTCATCTCCTTCATGCCTAACTGATATGTAGGGAGATTCATGGGAACTATAGTCTACCATTTTTCTCATCATCCTTGATTCTCTTCTTCTTGCAATTATGTCATGTCAGATAAACTAAATAGATAGAAAAATCAAATCCATACCTAATTGATGTTCACGAGAGGCTTATCTCATGTACAATATCAGTCCACATTAGCATGTACATGCATAATAATAAAAATATCCATATAACAACATATCAATATACACCAGCATGCATGACCATACCAATGATATACTTTGACCCCATACATGACAACCATGACCTTGAAAACATCATACGTTTCCCAATGAGATCACAACCATGATTTGATACCACCTGCCTTTGGTATCATATACGACCAAAAGAGAGTGAAAACTACTCAGATACCACCTGTAACAGACCTATCCCCTCATATATACCCACCTTCACTGTCTTACTCAGGGTAAACATCAGATGAGGTCTGTTATGAGAAGACTCAACCTCATAGGTGACCTTAAGGAAATGGAGTCAACAAAACAGAACATATTGACTTCCCTCAAGTGCCTCACGACCCTCCGGTAATAACCCAACCCCTCCAGGTTTTCGTCTCCTAAGCCAACTTACATTTCCCTAAGCTAAAGCTCCAGTTTCTCCCTTTCCAAGCCCTCCATGCAACCAGAAACCCCCAGTCACTCCCATAGGACGGGATCAGTGTGATTGTGGCCTTTTTTGCCCAATGTTGTGCCAGAGACTGTGGAATTTAATGTTATTTTTCAGGGATGGGGCTAAGCCTCTTCCCAAAAATCCATATAATTTTCAAAACTCATAAAATACATGACTACAATGATTATCAAACCAAAACTGAAACAGGGGCTAGAGTTGACCATCCCCAATCGGGACTGACATTCCATAAAATGATTGGTAGATGTGCAACCTACAGGTCATGAATAGAATTCTGAGCACAAGGGACTCAGAAATCATATGAGACTTAACAAGAAGTATCAACACCCTTTCCTATTAGTTGTCTTAACATCAATTAGGTCTTGCATCCATTATTCTTTCAATTACAAATAAAAACATGAAAACATCCATGACTAAAACTAGTCATATATCCATGCTTATAACTAGCATATAAACATATATATAACCATAAGATAAAAAAATTAAAGCCACATAATAACAAGTACATTTACCAATCAAAATCAAGAGAATTTACCTTTCATTAAACAAAGGCAAGAGCCAACTAAGTTCAAGACTTCCACGTACCACACGACCATAGACATTGATGAACCAAACCTTTTTTTCATCCAGTCACCCTCATGCCACATTCCAAGCATGAATGTGGGATCTCATGGGATAAACCAATCCAAAACCTCCAAGGGAATCTAAAGGTTAACCCAACTCCACCTTCACCATATCGTGATCTCACCTAAATCAACTTCAAGATCACAGAACCAAACCAAGCTTGGAATGCCTCTAGATTCCTTCACCATCCTTGAGATATTTTCCATCTCCAAGTATCTAGGCTTTATCGAAATCCACACCGGATCACTATGCCCTAATAAAGACTCATCCCTCAGGATTTACTATGTATCCTTCCATTACCGGTCAAGGGATTCCTAGGCCTTTGGGAATGTTCTTGAGACCACCTCTGCCTCGATTTACAAAACCTTTTGGAAATTCCAAACCTAAAAACCGAGAACAATCCCATCACACCATGGCTATCTGAAAATGGAAAGGAAAGGTTGTAAACCACTTTCAAAACTCACCAAAACCATGTCACCAAGAAGAAAATAACCAAATACCAACATGAACATACCATGCATATCAAAACTAGCTAGGAAATCATACATGCAATTTGTTACCTACAAGTATTCCTGTTGAAGATGCTTGATCCTATTCTTCCTTTATTTATCTTGTTTTCCTTTCCTTTCCTTGTCCTTCCTTTGCTTGCTTGATCTATTTCTAGTCTTGGTTCTCTTATCCTCTCTGAGACTAATTCTGAAAATGAACTGACAATAGGTTACCAACTGATGATTCGAGGTCGTTTTATTATTGACACCTCTATTTACTTCAATTTTCCATTATTTTCCTCCTCACATGCAACCTGTCACATTTCACCTTCATTTTCTCCTAATTTCCATTATTTTCATAAATAAATGTGTCAAAAATACTTTTTCCCTTTTTGAAGCCTTAGATATTTCCTTTTCCAATTTCCCCTTAGACATAAACACATAAGGTGATGCCCACTAGGATATGTTGCCAAAATTTAATATCGGAATAAGTGTCCCTTAACAGTGGTCTTACTTTTTCCTTTATTAAATTTTATTACATGAACTTTTATCATGGTTCTGTTACACAAGCACTTTGGTGAAGAAGTCTGCAATCTGCTCATTTGTGCAACAATGTCATAGATGGATTGTGTTGGCCTCAACATAATTTCCAATTAGATGATATTTTGTATTCATGTTCTTGGTTTGGTCATGGAACTTTGGGTTCTTGGCCACCTTTATTGAAGAAGTGTTATCAATCAAAAGAGGAGTTGAATTCACATGTTTCTCATGCAAATCTTCCATAATTTTCCTAATCCGCACAATTTACTTCATTGCTTCAGTTGTTGCCACGTATTTTTCCTCAGTTATGGAATATTTTGGAACTGAATATTTGCATAACCTCTTAGAGACAATTTCCAATCTAGGACTCATAACATAACCTGAAGTAGATGCTCTAGTTTCTTTATCTCCATTGAAATAACAATTTGATAATCCAATCAAGTTGAAGTCACCCACATATGTATACTTGATTCCATAGTATAGAGTTTTCATTAATGAATTTAGAGCTCTTTATGCAGTAGATCAATGACCCTCACAAGGCTTTTTCATAAACCTGGTGTTGGCTTGAAGGGTCCTGACCTAGGTTTGGAGGTTAAGGTTTACCAACAAACCCCTATACTACTGGCCCTTTCGGTAGTGACCTGCTTGCGCAGGACAAAGTCTCGCCCGAAGCAGTATGGGTGGGTGTTGGAACCAGGTTTCTACACCCTGAGAGAGAGAACAGGTAATTCCAATCGTTCAGCAATTATCAGATCTACGCAGTCAAAGGTCGTTCACAGGACTTTCAATGATTAGCCAGAGTATAGTTTTACCAGATTTATATAACAGGATCACATCCACGAGCGGACAGCCGAGTATAAGCATAAACAATATATTCGCAGTAGATTTAATTAAATTTCAGATATAGTTTTCATAACACAGATAATTCGCAGCTCATAAACACAAAAAATTCGCAGCTCGTAACAGAATCTCATATAATTCAAGTCCTTAGTAACCACAATAAGATAGATCGAACAGCATCAGATATCCACGATACTTGACATATATTACTTATCAAAAATTCTCTTACATACCCCAAAAACCCGCCTGCGCACAAAGCCAGCAGGGTCCACACACAACAGGACTGAGGATCTCTGCTCACACAGCCAGCAGGAGTCCTTTCCCCAAAACCAAAATAGATCTACTAATTCAAAATTTTCATCAATCTTAATCCAAGTCTCTCTTACAACTCAAAAAGGTTCAACTACTTATACTATTTTAGCCTACACATCCAATGGTCTGCAAACCATGGTTTTCGTACTCTTGGTCTACCCTTGACCCATTTAAAATGCATTAGGGGCTTTGACCCACCCCAAAACCCCTGCGTTAGACTAAATACAATAAAAAATATACAAAATGGACTAGTTTCGCAGCTCTTGTAGGAGACCATGTTCCAACAGTCCCCCAAAACAATCTTGTGACTCATCTTGAGTCACTGCGGTGGTGGGGTCTCCACCTGCGCATGCAGTGCATTGACAACCGCGACCAGTGGGGGCAACACTTCTTGACTCAGAGTAGCAGTGCATTGCAAAATATCTACAAGCTTTTGTGAGGTTGGTCCCTATGTCACAGCCGTGACACTCTAGAGTTTCTGGTTTAGTCACTTCATGGCGCCATCAACATCCTGTAAGAGCTGGAAGGTTGTAGCAGTCCAAGGCTTTAAGCATTCTCCGATAACATGCTTCTTCTGGAGGAGTCCCTCAATCTCATCTCGGAGGATGCTGCTGGTCCACAATCATTCCAAACATTGTGCAGGGACCAAGGTAGGTAATGTAGCCTCGATGTTCTTGAAAGCTTCCTCCTTCTTTCACAAGTCTTGATTGATTTTCTGGAGGACTAGATCGCACTAGATCTTGGTCCAACGCTATATGGAATCCTCTAGTAACCGGGTGCCCTGAGCAATCTATCCTGTAATAGTGTTGGTAGCCTCGGTTACTAGCGCAGCGCGCTGGGCTCGTACTTCTGGGGGTGTTTCGGGCTGCAGTTTAGCTTGTAAGTCAGAGATTTGCTGCTCCAACTGAGTCTTAATGACTTTCATTTCCATCTTGGAAGCCTTCACCTTCCACTTTAGGCCGGGGAGTGGTTGCAGCAGAGATTTATTATGTAACTTCAGTGCAGAGCTAGTGGATCAGAGTTTCAGCTATTCCTGGTGTGCGACAACAAAGAGTACCTCTGCATGTTTTTGTGCGATGGTCTGTTCGGCCATACCAAGTTGGTGGTGTACTTGCTGGTCTCAGTGGTGAATATCCTGAAACACTACACTGTGGAGACCCTGTAGTGCTGCGTGGGGTAACTTGGCAAGATTCAGCTGCACCCCAGTACCTGCTTGAAGCTGGATCTCTTGGTTCGGTGTACTGACCACAAGGGCGCCGCTAGGTAAGGGACATCGATGACTTTCTTCCGTGGCTAGCACTGTACTGCTAGATGCTAGGGGAATTCATCCCTGACCCATGCTGGTTTGAATGGTTTCTGCCTTTAACTGCAAGGTTCGCATCTCTTCCTCGATAGCGTTGGTCGCAGCCTTCTAGTGCTCCTCTAACGGGACCCATTTTTCTTCTGTGGCCAGTGTGACAGCATCTGCAATTTGCTCAAGGTCTCCATCTGTCAACGTAACTGTCTCATCCCATTCCTTCCGTTGGGTGCTCTGCTTCTTTCAGGGAACCTTGACAGGCTCGCCTATGTGTTTCGTACCCCCAATGTTCACTTCCTCCATGCCTAAATACGAATCAACCTGGGTCTCGGCTCCAGTGTTCTTCGTGGTGGCCTGTGATGGCTATGTGTCCTTTTTCGCAGCTGCGTTGAAATCTTTCCTTGTGCTTCCGGTCTCCTTGGTGGTAACAGGTGGGGGTACCTGCATCGTGCTAGTACCAACAATGCCCCTTTCACCAGTTTTGAAGCCTATCTTCTAGGTGGGAGGCTATAGCACAATAACATTGTCGATTTCCTCGTCTACTACGATATAAGGGAGTGATGTCCAGGTTTTATCCTTGTGGATGCGGATCTGAATGTTGTTCGTGGTAACCTGGAATGCTGCAATACTCTTGTACTTGTCATATACAGTGGGGGACAGCCGAGGTCGAGAATTGATGGTTTAGGCCACGCTACTTTGAAAGATGACCCAGAAGACTTGGTTATCTTCTATGCGTTGCATGTCCCTGGAATCCTACAGATGGGCATATCGGGCCCCTTCGCACATATTTGGATGGAGCTCAGGGAGGAATGACTCTGTAGGGGTTTCCCAAGCAACCAGGACTATAATAAATAGTATCCAAGCATAGCAGAAGGCTTTACCCTACACCTGGGATTCGCAGACATTGGCAGTAAGAACTCGTCGCATAAGTATTGGGCCCAATTGAGGCAGACGCCCTTCGCACATTGCCCGGCAAGCCGAATAACATAGGCAGGGACGGTTGTGACCTGGAACTTTCGCATCAACTTGCAGGCCAGTAATATGGTACCTATTTGTGTAGCCAGGTCATTTATGGATTTTATGACGAAGCCACACGTATTCCTCTCCACATGGTAGGTATTACACACATACTCAGTGGTGTCCCCTTCATATTTCTTGCCTACCTGCTCTAGAGGGAGTGTCCCATTCATGGGAAGGCCCGTGATTCTATGAACCAAGGCAACATCTATGGGGATCCTGTCCTGAATACACAGGAAGCCATTGTGTACTAGGGCGAGCAGCTATCAGGCCAATCGATCCATGACGTTGTAATGGCTAAAGAGAGGCATACACAGTAGGTTCAAGAGCCCAGATCTGGCCAATCTACTTACCCAGCACCGAGGAACGACTGTGAACCCATTGTATATGTAAATTGTGTCGAAGTACAACATGGGGGTTAGCTCAGGGAATGCTTCATAATTTTCCAAGTTGTGATCGTTGAATTTAACTTCATGGAGCTTCCCACAGGAGTTGCTCAGGACAGGGACTTCTCCCGAGGTTAGCGGCATCTAAAGGTAGGTAACCAGGCCATCAAGGTTCTTTGGTGTGTGCGTCAAGGGCCTGTACGGGCGGATGAATGCAGGTAACCAGTTGATTGGATTGGAAGGTAGATCTCCTTCCTGCGTAGCCTGAGCCTGAGGTGTTGTTCGTGGGGACTTAGCATGCCTCAGCGATGTCCTAGACTTTCCTGAAGCCCACTTCGTAGCTTTGGGGGGCTTCCTTGAGCCCTGTGCCTACTCTTTTCCCTTCCTTGTGACCGATGTTGAGGGAACTTCTTCATCTCAGACCTGATCTCCATTACTTCTTCAACTTCTAGGGCAGTAGGGGCCAAGGGCTCAGCTGGGTTGCTGGTGGTCATCCTAGTGCGAAAAATGAATCCTGATTCTGGGTGGGTACTTTCAATAGGGGGAGGTTGATCCGTCATGAAATGGACAATGTAGACCCGAAAAATTTGATAGCTCAGGCTCTCGCGAGATAAAGAGGACAGGTGCAAGTTATGCAAGTGAGATGAAACCCTTGTTCAAGCTATCCAGCCCTTTTTATAGAGCCTGCGGGCATCCAATGGTAGGGTAAACTTGACTTGGAAATCACCATCAGGTAAACGGTAAAAAATCTGCACAATCTGTTGTGAAACCAGCTCCAAAAATAGAATAAAAGAGATATCAACACCTTAGAAATAAGCCACTTTTAGGGGGAAACCTCCAATACATTACATGAATGAACAATTCTTGGATGATTCAAATTACAAACCCTAATAACAATAAGGGACTATACTAGTAATATAGGGACCTAACATGCCCCTCTCCTTCAAAAAAGTGTTTTCCTCAACGCTTGAGCAGCTTTGGGTGCTTCTGTATAAAATTCTCATCCTCCCATGTAGAATCTCTAGTGGGTAAGTTCTTCCACTTGATGAGATACTCTGAAATTGATCAATTTCGTAGCTGTCGAGTTCTTGTTTCCGTGATCGCTTCAGGTTCCAATATGATTTTTCCTTCCTCATCAATTCTTGGAAATATTGTTTGAATAGGAATATTTTCACCTATAACCTTCTTTAAGCATGAAACATGGAAAACTGGACGCACTCGTGAAGAAGCAGGAAGCTCCAATTTGTATACGATAGTACCAATCTTTTGCAACAGCTTGTAAGGACCATAGTACTTTGGCGATAATTTGTTATCTTTCTTAGCTTGCTTGTGGTACATTTGTTTGTATGGTTGTAGCCTTAGAAATACCTAGTCTCCCACATCAAAACTTCTCTTGCTGTGATGTTGATCTGCCTGTTGTTTCATTTGATTTTGTGCCAAATTCAGGTCATCCTTTAAGAGGTTGATAAATTATTTTTGATGCTCGATGTGATCTTCCACTACTTGAACCTTCGAATTTTCTCTTAAAGATGATGTGATGGATGGTGGATGATATCCATAAAGTGCCATAAATGGGGTCACTTTTGCTGTAGTATGGAAGGAAGTGTTATCCCATCATTCAACGAGAGGTAACCACTTGAGCCATTGTGTTTGTTTATCGGATACAAAACAACGAATATATCCTTCCAAACATTTATTTACTATCTCATTTTGACCATCAGATTGAGGATGATAAGATGATCTATGAGCTAATTGAGTATCCAAACAAGAAAATAACTCCATCCAAAAATTTCCAGTAAAAATGGGATCTCTGTCACTCACAATAACCCTTGGGTTTCCATATAGCTTTTGAATTGTGTCCATAAATGTAGTAGCAACTGTACTTTCTTTAAATGGATGAGATAATGCACAAAAGTGTGCATACTTTATAAGTCTATTAACTACCACCGTGATGATACTCTTTCCTTCAGACTTAGGTAAATTTGTGATAAAATCCATTGAAATCTCCTCCCAACATTGACTTGGAATGGATAAATGTTGTAGAAGACCCGGGGTCTTAATTGTCTCAACTTTATTCTACTGGAAAACCAAACATTCCGCCACAAAATTTTGAATATCAGATTTAAGGCCATCCCAAAAAAGATCTTTCTTGACCCTCTGGTAAGCTTTTAAAAATCTTGAGTGTCCTCCTAAAGGAGAAGTGTGCAATTCCAAAAGAATCTTTTGTTTTAGTTGGGAATTCTTACAAAGATATAAGTGATCTTTGTACCATAAGGAATAAATTTTCCAACTAAATGTATCAGATGTACTAGGATCTTGCTACAACTTTTGAATGAGTGTCCACACTTATTTGTCCTTCTTCCATTCATCTCTTGCTTCGGTTATCCAATCTGGTTGGATAATAGAAATGGCACAAAGCAATGCTTCCACCTCTTAATCCTTTCTTGAGAGTGCGTATGTAACAACATTTAGCTTCCCTTTTTTGTAGATTATTTCAAAGTCATAACCCAACATCTTTGTGACCCATTTTTGCTACTCTTGTGAAGATAGTATTTGTTCCAAAAAGTGTTTAAGGCTACCATGATCAGTTTTTACCTTGAAGTGTCTTCCCATTAGGTAAGTTCCCCGTTTCCTTAGTGCATGTAGTATTGCTAACATTTCCTTCTCATAAATAGGTTTTTGTAGATACTTTCCTTTGACTTGATGACTTTCAAAAGAAATGGGTCTTTCTTCTTGCATTAAAACAACACCAATTCCATTTCCTAAGGCATCACATTCCACAATAAAGGTTTTTGTGAATTCTGGTGTAGCTAAGACCATTGCTAGGCACATTTCCTCTTTCAGATGTTCAAAGGCCTTAGTTGCTTCAAGACTCCATGAAAATGCATCTTTCTTCAATAATGTGGTTAGAGGTGTTGTTATTCTCCCATAATTCTTAACGAAATTGCGATAATACCCTGTTAACCCAAGAAATCCTCGCAATTGTTTTATGGTTGTGGGGACTTTCCATTCCTTAATGGCTTTAATTTTGTTAGGGTCTACCTTAACACCCTCGTGAGATACAATATGACCTAGATATTCCACCTCTTGTACTCCAAAGAAAAATTTGGATGTTTTTGCATATAACTGTTTCTCCTACAATAGTTTGAGCACCCTGTCAACATGTTGAACATGATCCTTCCAAGACCTGTTTTATATTAGTATATCATCAAAAAATATTAGCACAAATTTTCTATGGAAGGGTTTGAAAATGGAATTCATCAACCCTTGAAATGTAGAAGGTGCACTAGTAAGGCCAAAAGGCATGACCAAAAATTCATAATGACCCTCATGAGTTCAAAATGTTGTTTTTGGAATATCTTTAGTCTTCATTCTCATTTGATGATATCCTAAACAAAGATCCAACTTGGTAAAATAAATCGCTCCATGTAATTCATATAATAATTCATCAATCATAGGAATGGGAAATTTATCTATAATGGTGAGCTTATTGAGCTCCCTATAACCTGGACACATGCGCCATGATCCATCCTTCTTGTGTACCAATACTACAGGAGCAGAGAAAGAAATTTGACTAGGTTGAATTATACCCACCTCTAACATTTCTACAATCATACGTTCAATTTTTCTCTTTTGGACATAAGGATATCTATAAGGCCTGATGTTTGGAGGAACACTTCCCAGAATCAAATAAATAGCATGATCATGATCACGAATAGGTGGGAGTCCTTTGGGAGTTTCAAACACCTTGGAATGATTGTCCAAGACTTTTTAGAGATCTGCAGAAATAGATGATTTTGATGTTGGAACTTCTAATGAGCATAATTGTGCAATTATGCCTCGTTGTTATTTCTTTAGAAGCTTTGTCATGACATTGGAGCTTATTATCTTTACCGGATTCCCTGCAATACCCCGTAATTCGACTTTCTTTCCTTCTGAAAAATTTTCAAGAAAAGTTCTTGAAACTTAAAAGCTACCGTCCCTAAAGATTGTAACCATTGTACTCCTAGTACAACATTAGCACCTCCCATAGGAATGGAAAGAATTGGACTATTCAATACATATTCCTCCATGGTTAGCTTGATATTATGGCATTTTCTAGAGAAATTTATAGTTCCTCCATTTGCAACCATCGCTTGACATTCTGGTGTTGGGTATAGGAAACAATTCAATTCCTTGGCTACCTTACAATTAATAAAATTATGGGTACTACCTAAATCAATCAACACTATTACCTTTTTCTTCTTCATATTTCCTTCTATCTTGAGATTTTAAGGAGTGGTAATTCCTGCCAAAACATTACACGATATGGTCGTACTCATTTCTTCCTCTTCTAGGGCTAGTTTCTGTTGTATAACCTCTTTTTTTGAAGATTATTGTTCATTATCTTCTTCCTCTTCATGATCTATGTAAAATAATTTCTTCTCAGCACACTTATGACCTTTAGTGTATTCGCTATCACAACTGTAGCAAATCCTTTTTGCTCTTTTTTCCTCCAATTGTTGTGGTGTAAACCTTGTAGGTTGTGGAAATCTAGGAGTAGCAACACTTCCATCCTTATAGAATTGAGTGGTAGGGTTGCTTGTCGCCATAATTTTACATTCAATTTTTCTTTCCAACCTGAATGCCTTCTCCAATGAATCAGGTTCCAAAATGAAAACTTCATGTTGGATGTTATCCTTTAAAGTACCTATGAAGAGATCAATCATATGTTCCTCTAGAGTATCAATTACCCTTATATTCAATTTTTGGAAGTCCTCTATGTGCTTCGCCACTGAACACTTTTGTTTGAGATTTATCAATTGGCTAAAGAAAGTGTTTCTCTTTGTATCCTCATAATGTGCTATCATTTCCTCTGTAAAAAATGACCAAGTGATAATTTTTTTTACGGGAGCAAAGCCATCGATACCATATGTCAAATTTATTTTGTTCTAAATGTAAAGTTGCAATGCGCACCTTTTGTGTGTTTTGCACATTATTGAGATCAAAATATTGCTCCATCTGTAGTATCCATGTTACAGGATCCTTTCCATCAAAATTCCTCATATCCATTTTTGGAATATGGTGGTTCTTCCCTCCAAAATTATAGTTTCTGAAATCACGATTAACATTTATTTTTTTCTCATCATGAGTTTCCTCTACTATATTTTCACCATTAGGAAAATTTTCTTGTATCAACTTTGTCAAACCTTCCATGTCTTCTTTTAGATCATTCTTCATGTTTTCCATCTTAGCTTCCATGTCATCCATGTTAGATTCCATGCCAGCTTCCATGCCATCCATCTTAGCTTCCACGCCATTCTTCAAACCATCCATCTTAGATTCCGTGCCTTTCTTCAAAACTTCCATGTCATTTTTGGTTGCTCTTTGCGAGAGTGAAACTTGTTGCACTTGCTCTTGTAATTTTGATATGTCATGTTGCCATTCTTCAAACCATCTATCTTAGATTCCATGTCTTTCTTCAAAACTTCCATGTCATTTTTTGTTTCTCTTTGCGAGAGTGAAATTTGTTGCACTTGCTCTTGTAATTTTGATATGTCATGTTGCCATTCTTCATCTTCATTAGTCATAGTAGAGCCTTCTAAAGGCTTAATGGGTGTTGAATTCTTTCTAGGGGCCATTTTACAATCCAATACCTATATCTATTCTACAATATGCCCTAGGAATCAATTCAACTTGATTCTTCAAACATGATTTATGCAATTTAGAAAAAAAAAATACACACCTTTTAGTTGCTTTTAAGGAGCTTGATATTGAAATTGACTTATCTCTATACTTACAGATCCTCAATATCTGAAATTTGGCTCCGTAGCAGTCCTCTTAAGCTTCTTTCAAATCCCATAGGTTTGACTTGATTTGGATTTTTCAAGGAAAAGTTATGTCCAATATCCCACAATGACCTAATTATGGACTGGTTTAGTAGAGCGAACTTGTACGACATACCACGTGTCACTGTTTGCTACTTTGGCTTGGATATTTATAGACAAGAGAATACAGTCCATGTACTTCCAATCACATTTTATAGAATTCCAATCCGATGCTTAGAGAGAGTTATGAAGATTTTCCCATGATCACCTCTTTGAGATGAAATTCGGGAGCCTGAAAAAGACCTAACTTCCACATATCATATCTCTGAAAATATTGTGAACCAAGCTCTGAAATTTTGCGACACTGTTCCTCGGGATTTCAGCTCGTGCTCTAAATATTTCCACTTCTGAAGCTTCGTAGAAAAACGTTATAGCCAAAATTACGCGATGACTATTTTAAGTGAAATTCAGGAGCCTGCAAAAAGCCCTACATTCCATAGATCATATATCTGAAAATATTTCGAACCATGATCTTAAATGTTGCGATGATGTTTCTAAAGATTTCAGCTTTGCATTCTAAAAATTTTAGCTTTTGAACATTCGTAGAAAAAAAGTTATAGCGAAAATTCCACGATGACCTGTTTGGAGCAGCGAAACCCTAGAATCCAAAGCTCTGATACCAAATTTTCTGAAACCAGCTCCAAAAATAGAAGAAAAGAGATATCAACACCTTAGAAATAAGCCACTTTGAGGGGGAAACCTCCAATAAATTACATAAATGAACAATTCTTGGATGATTCAAATTACAAAACCTCCTTTCTATATATAGGAGTCCATGTGGCCATAATGTAATCCTAGTGGGGCCAAAATGTAATCCTAGCCGACCTAAAAATAGTAATTTAAGGGCTCAATAATAAAAATATGGGGGTTACAGGGGTAAAATAATAACAATAATGGGGTTACACTAACAACATTAAGGGACTATACTATTAATATAGGGACCTAACACAATCTACCTCATTAAATGCCAGTGGCCTGCTTCTTTTAACGGTAAATTTTTCTTTTTACGAGATGTGACTGTGCCAATAGCTAGTTTTCAGACCTCCTGTGCTTTTGGCATTCCTATTACACTTGGTACAAACACCTTCGCCTCCTGTACATCTTCCCCCAACACAGGCTTAAGCCCTGAGTACTTCAAACCCAAAGATATGTTTTCGTGGTTTGTGTCATCGCAACAGAACCGGGCCACCTTCATGAGAAATTCTTTCGGAGGTGCTATGATTACTACGTATTTTCAAACAAAGTTTCTGTAATAACTTATGTGACCGAGAAGTGAACGCAGCCACCCTTTTTTTTTGGGAGCTGGTGGAGATATAATATTCATATCCCAAATTTTTGTCCAACGTGGGGTGCGTCTCAATGCTATCCATTTGTAGCCCGAGTGGTCTGGGACCCATGCACACCCTATTCAATTCTAAGCCAAGATCCTCTCATGGATAATTCTTAACTTCTCTTGGGGCTAGGCTACAATATTTGATCATGCTTGGTGTCTGTGGCTCCCAATTGGGTATTTCAGGTGCAACCCACAGACACAATTCACCCCATGCTACAGTGTCAATGTCCCGTAGAGCTGCATCAAACACCTTTGTTCCGCATATTATCGCAAATGTTCCTAGAAATCCATCCCTCAAACCCTCCTAGTGGCGGGTGCACTGATGGAGCTCTGCATATAAGTACCATGCTTTAAGAAGTGGTCCCAGAGCATGAATAAGCAGATGAACCCACTCCTGGGCATTTCTATCGCACCATTTTTTTACCCATGTGAATAGATACTCTCGTGGATCTTCAGATCCAAGGAACGTTCTAATTCATACGTTAATTGGGGCCTCAAATCATAGGATCATCATATTCCGACACTCTTCCCAATCTTGGAACGCCTCCTCATGCATTACCCATGATTGTACAGGTGATCCATGCATGGCCATATTACAGGCCCATATCCATCGTCCTTGGGGAATCTCGGCTTTGAATGCTCGTAAAAATTTTCTAACATTACCAGAACCATCGAAATAAGGTAGATCTCTTACATCTGAGGAGATGCAGCAGAAGTTCTTTGTGATCTGAAGACATCTCAGCACAGAGACATCATGTAACCAGTTTTGCCAATTCTCCATTTCCCCATCAGAGTCGAAGAAACATTCGCTGTCCTTTTCCCAGCAGATTACCCCCTCTGCTATGGCGCTGATCCAATATTCATATCATGCAGTTAACTTATAGATGTGATCTACATCCTCTTTTTCACGCACTGGTTCGGTGTATCGTTCGCCCTCCTGGATCTAATGGTACTATTACCCTTGTACTACTATTTTCGAATACCATGCTTCTCTTCTTTAGGTTAATGATGCCTCCCATATCAATGGCCCAATCCAAGACTAGGAGCGCAGGGTAGGGGTCCTTATCTTCGACAATCTGGATTACTTCAAAGTCAGCCCCGACCTTAACCCTTGCGATATCCACCACAATATTCACTAGTCTTCCAAATGGAATGATCGTCTGTTGATTGGCCATAAGCAGCTGGATAGTTGACCATTACAACTTAGGTTCCCCCATTCGCTGTCAAGTTTGTGTATGTAGTACATTCGCATCCGACCCTAGGTCAAAAATAACCCGATCCATCTCATAATAGCCGATCTACGCAGTCAACCGCATCTCCTTGCCGGTGCGTTTCTTATACTTATAAAGTTTATGTATGTCCTTGACTTCTAGAGGGAGGATAGGTCGTGTTGCGCAGCTATATATCAATGCCTGAAGATTCTCCACAGCCCTCAGGTTGTGCAGCAGCTTCATACATGCTTGTAAAAAGGGTTTGACCTCCTCAAATGCTTTGAGGTCCTTAGGAAGCTACGAAGTAGATACCTTTGCCTCGGCAACGTCCTTGCGAGCTGCAATAAATCTTTCTTTCTTCTTCTTTAGATCAAACCCTTCATGTTTACTAACTACTGTTCGGATCAGAGGCTCATTTGTAGTTTTCTCCCTGGGCCCCCTGGTGGCCATCCCACTGCGTGTTACGATATTTATGCTTGGATCTTTGTCACGTAGTTCAACCTTAACCCTCTGCACATTCTGCGTAGGTGTCAAATGCTTTTCCTGCATCTTCATCATCAAGACTAGATAGTCTTCAATCACATGGTCCAGCTGCCTGCAATACTGGCAGGTCTATCTTGTGGGGTTTTTATAGTCCCTAGAAAAGTGCCCTACCTCTCCATAGTTATAACAGATGAGTTTCCCTCGTCCCCGACCTGCGTTTCCACCTCTTCCGCCTCCCCTGCCCCTTGCTGGGGAGCCCCCTGCACTCGAGAGCGATTTGGGGGAAGATGGGTCCAACTAAACCCTATAGAGATTCCCCCGATCGATCATCAAATCATACGTCCAGTAGTTCTGTTCATCATGTCCTACTGACCTGCAAAACCTGCACCATTGCTATTTTAATTCTGGGACGTATGCATCAAGGCAGGGATAGTAGTTCGTGTCATGCAGCCCTTCAACGCAACAATAATTGCACCATAGTGCTAGCCCACTTGGTCCTACCAATTCCCTAGGGCGCAGTGGACTAGGTCCCCCAACCTGCATGTAGTCTGTTACCAGCAGGCAGTTATCCTTGGTGTGCCCATTCATCTTGCAACGTATGCACCATCTTTCCGGGCTAGCCTCCGAGCCTCGCTCCTTCCGCAGGTGCTAGATCTCCATGTGCATCACCTCTAGTTTTCCATGGATCTGTCAGATGCCTAGTTGGGCATCATCTCTGGGCATAGCTTCTAACTTCATAGCGACCTCTAGGTCTTTTTTCGGTGACTCAAAAGTTTGGTGACCCATAGGTACGCAGAGATGCGACATCAACATAGCAATGGACCACTCCATGTGTTATCTGTCGTCATACTAAAATCCTCCTTCCCTGATCACCTTCTTCATCCATTGATCGACCTCCCATACAGATTCAGAAGGCCCTTGCTTAAAATCATTTATATCGACCAGTATTTGAGAATAGGATTTAGGCTTCTTGAAATATTTTTTTAAGGCGTTCTTGACCTCTTCGATGGTTTATTTTTCATGATGTCCGATGTATCCTGTGTACCACTCCAAAGCTCTTCCTTCGAAGGCAAGCGACAGTTGTGCCCTCTTCACCGCGTCACTAGCTATGTTCTCTGCAGTGCATACTGATTCTACGACAAACCAAAAATGCTCCATGTCCTCATCTCCCACACCCTTAAAGGTAGGAAATTTCATGTGCACAGCCATGTCGTCTTCTGGTGGTGGTTTTCTTTTAGTTTGAATTACAAAACTTGTTGTTCAAACCATTCATCAATTTCTTTTCTTTCAAGTTTCCAGTACGGCCTTGGAATTACTCGATCCCTATCTCAAAATACTCTCGGTCCCATCAACAGAACCATTTGTTGGCTTGAAGGGTCCTGACCCAGGTTCGGAGGTTAAGGTTTGCCAACAAACCCCTATACTACTGGCCCTTTCGGCAGTGACCTACTTGCACAGGCCAAAGTCTCCCCGGAAGCTATATGGGTGGGTGCTAGAACTAGGTTTCCACACCCTGAGAGAGAGAGTAGGTAAGTCAAACCGTTCGTCGATTATCAGATCTACGCAGTCAAAGGTCGTTTGCAAGACTTTCAATGATTAACTAGAGTATAGTTTTACCAGATTTTTATAACAGGCTCGCATCCACATGTGGAAAATCGAGTATAAGCATAAAAAATATATTCACAGCAGACTTAATTAAATTTCAGATACAGTTATCATAACACAGATAATTCATAGCTCATAAACACATAACATTCGCAGATCATTACAGAATCTCATATAATTCGAGTCCTTAGTAACCATAATCAGATAGATTGAATATCATCAGATATCCACGATACTTCACATATATTACTTATCAAAAAGTCTCTTACATACCCCAAAAACCCGCCTATGCACATAGCCAATAGGCTCCACACATAGCAGGATTGAGGATCTCCATGCACACAACTAGTAGGAGTCCTTTCCCCAAAACCAAAACAGATCAACTAATTCACAATTCACATCAATCTTAATCCAAGTATGTCTTACAACTCAAAAAGGTTCAACTACTTATACTAATTTATCCTACTTGGTCTACCCTTAACCCATTTACAATGCATTAGGGGCATTGACCCACCTCAAAACCCCTACGTTAGACTAAATACAATAAAAAATAAAAAATATACAAAATGGACCAGTTTCGTAGCTCTTGTAGGAGACCATGTTCTAACACCTGGATATAATTCCAACAACAAAAGAAATGTACATTATGGTAATATTTAGGTATGAGACTTCCTACGAGCTGTCTATACTTTGTTGCATCCTCAAATTATTTTCTTTTGGTAGATGTGAGCTTTAAAATTATATTCCATTGGATTAGACAAAGGATTGCACTCAGCAATGCCAAACTTGTTCAACATATCTCCATATGAGAGAGAAGTATAAAATTTGGATGTCGGGTTACTTCAGTACCAAGATAATGGTGAAAATATCCAAAATATGTCATTTCAAAACATTTACTCATTTATTTATTTAAGGATGCAATGTAGTTCTTATTATTCCCTGTCATCAAAATATTATCTACATACACCACAAGGTATCCAACTATTTTTCCAACTATCTTGACAAACAAAGTTGCATCATCAATATTATAATGCTTGAAATTGAGTTTCAGATAATGCTTAGTCAATTTCTCGTACTAGGTATGTGGCGCTTGCTTGAGTCCATACAAGGATTTTACAAGCTTACATATTTTGTGTTCCTAACCCTTCATAAAAAATCCTTCTTGTTGGGACATAAAAAAATTCTATTTTGAATCTATATTGAATAAATTGATTTTTGCATCCATTTGATGGAATTTTCAACCATTTTGAGCTTCCAAGGAAAAGAGTGTCCAGATAGTAGCCCATTTTTTATGTGGTTAAAAGTATCCTCATAATCAAACCCTTCTTTCTCTGCAAAACATTTTTCCACATGCCTAGATTTATGCCTGTCAAGTGATCCACCTACTTTATACTTGTTCTTGAAGACCCACTTGTAGCCTATTGGTTTTGTTCCCACTGTAGGATCAACCAACTTCTAGGTGCCATTCTTTATCAAAGCATCATATTATTTATGCATCTCTTCTTTCCATTCATCATGAGAAGTAGCTTCTTTGGAGGAAGTTGGTTCAAAATATGTAGAAAAAAATATTTCACAATCATACAAAACATTCATATCAATAGGTCATTCAGGATCATCTACATCACCTCCATTTTGTCTAACAATGCTCATTGTTCGTGTCTTTCCAACCTCATTAGGACAAACAATTTCAAGTGTATTTGTCATCCATTTTGGAGGAGCTTTCTGAGATTTCCCAGGATGGTCAGATTACTGAGATGGGGTTGAATCAACATTTAGCCTCCCAATTTTCTCAATCCCATCACTTAAAGAGTTATCTTGATAAGTGGTTGGAGCTACATGCAGAGGAGCGAGTGCTTCAGAAGAAGATTCCACATATTGATCCAGTATAGGGACACCCCCTTCGATATCTAGAATCTCATTATCAAACTCTTAAAAAGACTTTGCATTTCAAAATTATCCAAGAGATCAAGTTATTTTTCAACAACATTGTGAGCCTTGGAATATTCGAGAAATATCATATATCTAGATATTATAAACTTCTTATTCACTTCACCATAGAGATCCTATGCTTTGGAGGTATTTGAGTACCCTAAGCAGATACATTTTTGACTCCTTGCACCAAGTTTGTTTCTTTGTTACTTAGGTATGAAGGTATAGTAGGTGGAACCAAAGACCTTGAGATGCCTCACCAAAGGAATGTGGCCATATCACATTTACTAGGGAGTCTTTTTTTTTATAGCATGAGATGGAAACCTATTCCTTACATACAAAACACATAGAACTGCATCATCCCAAAACATCTGCTTAACATTATTGAAAAACATCATCGAATGTACCATATTTAAGATTGTCTTGTTAATTCTCTAAGTTGTTATGTTTTTTTGGGGATTATAAGGCACAATTATTTGATGTTTGATCCCATGTTGGTGAATATATTTTTCAAATTAATTTGAAGTATATTATTTTCCATTATCAATACAAATATATCCAATATGAGATTGTGAATCATTTGCAATCCATGCTTGAAATTTCTTCAATGTTTCAAAATTTTCAGATTTGTTCTTCAACAAATAAAGCCAACACATTCTTGTGTAGTCATCGATAAATTTCATCATATATTTATTACCATTTATAGAATGAATGAGAATTGGGCCACATAAATCAGAATGAATGAGTTCAAGTTATCTATGTGCTCTGGAATGAGAATCATGAAATTATTGTTTGTTGTGATTTCCTAAGATACAAGCATCACATTACTTAAGCTTCCTAGGAATTGTAAGCAAAAAAGTAACACGATTTTTCTTTAACAAATGAAGGTTGTCATAGTTCAAGTGCCCAAATTCATCATGTCATAAAAGACTGGATGGAAGTGTACCTTCATCATAGTGATAACTGTATGAAAATTATTGTGCATGAGTAGAGGTTCCTTGCAGCTTTAGTAGTATTTCTTATTTTATCCCAGTCATGACAAGTGAGTGATTTTATGTTTTTCTGAACTCAAACTTATCATCAAATATATTAGCGCAGTGTCCTTGTTGGCGTACGTGGACCAAATACAACAAGTTTCTCCTAAAATATAGGAGGTATAAAACATCATGTAGAAGAAAGTCTAGAAGAAAATAAAGTTTGATCTTAATAGTGCCAAGCCCTGATGGCTTGAGTTTCCACTTGTCTGAAAAGTAGAATACTCCATCAACATTATCAATGAATTCTTCAAAAACAATATCTTCTAAAATCCATGTGATAATTCACTCCTGAATGAAGCAACTAAGCATCTTTCCATGAAGAAACTGAAGCATTGAATAAGTCTTTAGCTACTCTAACGTTGCAATGTGCCAAAACATAGTGAGTGGACTCGAGTGCTTTTACTTTCCATTTACTAGGTTTTTAACCTTTTTATTAATTTGTTTCCTTTTTTATTTCGTGGAAGCATCATCTAAATTTCTATTGCATTGTATACAATGAAGATTACAATTTTCTCCTTGGAAATATTTGCCCCTCTCCCTCTAAAATTATCTCTTCCTCTTCCTCTTCGATCACCTCTTTCTCTAGAAGAATATTATGCATGATTCTTCTCATTCTGTGCAAGACACAAAACTTCTTTAGAAGATTGAGGAGTTGTCTTCTTCTCCAAATCCATCTCTCTTTCAACAAACTTCTTCTCAAGGGATTCAAAGGAAATCTCCTTAGGTTTTCCACTTTCTTGCAATGACTCAAGATAATGTGAATAAGTGGGATATAGTTCCTTGACATAAGTTGCAAGAGGAAAATATATTTAAGCACTAGTGGATTTTATGTCATGCATAATGGATCTTATTTATGATGCTAAGGGAAGACAATCATCATTTTTTAACTCAAGGTTGAACAACTTGATCATGAATTGAACAACTTCAAGTTTAGAGTGTGATTCATATAATTCCTTCAATGCCTTTAAAGCTTCAAAAGAGTTTGAAAATGGAGAAATATGAAGGCTCGCCTCTTCATTTACTACTTTAATCAAGGCATAGCCCTTGCTTTTCTTGTTTTCCCAAATGACAAGCTCCTTGTCTTAAGTGGGCTTTCGAGGTGCATTGTCTCCTCCTTGTTCACAAGCCTTTTCCACAACTCATTGAAGATCAAGGTGTGTTTTATCCTCTGGTACCACTCATGATAGTTCTATTTTCCAATGAAGACTATTCCCAGCATGAAAATGAGTGAATGCATTCTCAAAAAAAATCTTCTTACAATTTCCAAAATAGGCACTACTTTAACTTGATATATTATATTTAAATATAAAACTAATTTAATAGGTAAGTAATGGAACTTTGAACTAATATGTCAATCTTTTTAAAATATTATAGCTCCACCATATGGCAAACTATTATGCATTCACCGTGTATAGATTATTACATTCACTATATGTAGGATTTAAACACTATTGACCATATCATATATTCATGCTCTCCGATACATAAATCATATTGTATTCCAAAAGGAACATAGTAAACACATACAATCTTTAAAAAGGGAGCACACAAGAAGTTTGAATTAAACACCAAAGTCACAGTTTTCGACCCTCCAAAATAACTTTTTTAATCACATAATGCAGTCTCCAACATGTACTTCCCACGAATTTACATAGGCAGTATGTTCCAATCTTCAAAAAAAAAGGTCAGCATACATTTACTCCTCCAGACAAAAATTCAATGCAACTTTTAGTCCTCCAGACAAAAATTCAACTCACATCATCAATGTCCATTAATGCACGGGTCCTTTAACATACAGAGTAGTTTTTAGTGCGACTTTTTGAAAGCTTGTATGGTGGTTTTTTCTGGTTTAATTTATCTAAAATTCGGAAGGAATTTATTGAAAACAGAAATTTAATGATTAACCTTGCATAATGGAAGTGCAATAACATAACATAAATCAATATTTAAATAACATAAAAAAATAGTTTAAATAACATAAATCAAAATTTTACCTCAATATTTTTCACCTGATTCCGACACCTAAAAATCCAAAAAATCGCAATAAAAACAACTCCTTAACACACAAGTTAGGTTGGTCATAACTTATGTAGTCAGTGGTGTCATATATCGTTCAAGTCGTTAATGCAAAGTTCATCGGCGTTCACTTCAGCATGCCCATGAAAACCATGATAAAACTTTTAAAATCCTCATTCTCAGGTCTTTTCTGGCAAGTGGTCAACTTCCGTGTTTGACTAATCCAAGGGTATTGAATTTTATGGAAATAGAAACTATATTTTCTATGGATTTCGGTGGAGCCAAGAAAGCACATGCATTTTTTCGTATATTTTCTCACTGGGGGAAGATAAAATAAGTAAGGTATAAATTGGGTTAGTAGGAAAACTTGGCATAATATAGGGGCTATGAAGGAAATGGTGAGGGTTACGATAAATGGGGTTCTTCTCCCTACCCAAAAGACGAATACCAGGAACATTCTCCCTCCGATGCTTTTGATGACAAAAAAACACAATGCGACCATTCCTTGTGCGATTCAGAAAGAGAACGCCACATGATAAAAGTAAAGGACAAGGAAAAAGGGGGAAATCAAAAAAAAATTATGTCAAGAGAGAGAGGAGTTATAGAGTAGAGAACACTAAATTTGGAAGTTGGTCCTGATACCATGTCAGTTCATGTTCATAACAATGAATTAAATTGTGTTTTTCATTAAGAGAATATGAATATTTATAAAAAAAGAGATTATTAAGTTTCATTTTCCAATGTGTCTTTATCTTATAGCTTATTTTATTTTTATATTTATAATATTTATATAAATTATCCTAATCCCAAATATTAGATGTCAACAAAATTAGTTAACCACTTTTCTTATCCTAACTTTCTTGATTTGTCCCAAAATTAAGTGGAAAATCCTCTTCCCTTTTAGCCACTTATTCTCGGTCTTCCCATCACCTAGTGGTATTCAATCATCCCACTCGAACTATCATGCTACATTTTCAAGTGTTGAAAGAGAGAAATTTCTTAGGGTGGCAATCTTCCTATGTATTTTAGCACACATAAACTAGATTCTTGAAACATGTTATATGGCTAATTATTTCCTTAATAAAGAATGTGTTTATTTCCCATTTCAACTTGCTTTTCTAATTAGTTTTCAACTCTCAAGAGTTTTATGGTTTATAAATGCATGGATTATTTATCATGGTATGTTTTCTTTTGACCTCATTTCCTTCTCTACATAGCTAAGTATATAGGAATGTATTTAATAATCATTGCAACTATAGTTTAGTATTAATCATTCTCTTTCATTCTAGTTCTAGAACTATATATTAGCTACACAAATGAAGTTTTTTCACAAAAAAATTCAACAAAATATTTCTGAATAAAATCACTCTAGATAGAATAATAAGTCTAGTAGTCATTTATGTATGTTCAGCTCTAATTAATACCATTATTTTATTGACTAATATAAATTTTTTTATAATATCAATCATTTTCTTTCATTCCAATCTGAAACTTGATATTGGATGCAAAAATGAAGGTTTTTTTTTTTTCCAAAAAGGATTTCCAATGACATATTTAAAAAAAAATCAGCCAAGATTGAATAACAAGGTCTAGTGGTAATTTTTTGTATTTTCTTCTTTGATCAATACATTTATGTTAAATTTCACTATTAAGTGAGTATTTTTTATGCTTTTACACTTGCAATTACATATTCCTTTTTTATGTAGATAATTTCATGAAAGGTTATCAACTTTTTTTTACTAGGAACAATTCAAACTAGGATGGAAGGAAGTTAATTGTAAGGGCCTTGTTTGTGTTTGGATTTGGTTGATTATTATGATTTAATGTGTGTAACACCCCCAATTTATGTGTTTGAATTGCAAAGCTATACATTTGAACTTTAAATCCTAAGGGGAGTGGACCCCAAAGGATAAGAAATTGGTGAATGTAATTAAATATTTGACTTGAGGAAATGAATAAAATGATTGTGTGCAGATTGACCAAAATGAGATTTATGAGATCACTTCATAAATCCATGAGGATGGATAATTTGGATCCGCCCCTCTTTAATCTTTCAAAAAATCCTTGAAAGAAATTATCTAATTCTAGATTTTTGAGGAAGAATCCAAATTTCCCCAATGATGAGGACAGTTAAAGGAGGTGAAAAAAGCTAGAAAAGTCAACAGAAAAGCATAAAACAAATTTTTTTAAAGTGTCCCTAAATTGGGAAGCTCGGCAAACCAGAAGAAAGGCATCCTGAAATTCTGGACGCAGAATTAGAAACATGCTTTGGGGAACAATAGCTTAAATAAGCTGCTCTTGTACAGATTAGAGGTTGATCTGTGACAAGGAGATGATCTCAGCTCGGGGGTGAGTTCTGAAGACAGAAGGACTCTAAGGTTGGGAGGTTGGTCAATTGCATGAGTGGTATGTCTTTAAATTTATTGGTGTGTTTACTTCATACAGTATGAATTGGCTACATATAAAAGTTAATTTTATATTAGAATATAAGTTCTACATTTAACAGAATCCATCATAAGGAATACACCCTTGAAATTCTGCATAGTTGTAGAACTAAAATCTGTGTAGGAGGATCCAGCAGATTCTTTAAACTAGTGTTGGTTTAAATCTGTGGATACCTATTTCTTCACAGAAGAAATCTATAAATTGGTTTTAATCTGATTCTGTTTCATAGCATGATTTTAATATGTATAAATATAAGATAGAGAGAAAACTGAGTTGTCAGTACTAAAATTGGAAGTAGAAGAAGGGGAATTGTAAATTTTCAATGGGTATTAAGGAATGAAAGTAGGTACTGTATCAACTGATTCTATAGTCAGCACATAATTCATATATACTCAGAAGCTCAATGGTAAATTTATATTGCATGCAAGCAGCCCATACTTTAGCAAAAGAAAACAACTACTGTATGGCAAGAAACTATGCAATGATAGTATATTCTGGAACCATCCTAACATTAGAAAATAGAAAGTGAAAAGACAAAAGGATAGTTATGCAAATAAACAACATGCATATGCACAACAACATAGTATATTGAAGTGTATGTACAACACAGTATATTGTAATATAGGTACAGTATAGTATCTTGAAGTATATGTACCCTAGTCCATTTATGCACCCAAGGCAAGGAGGTAAAATAGCAGATCATACATACATATGTTTGTTAAATATGAAAAGAGAAATACATAATTATACACTGCCTGTAGATTAATTTGACAAATATCAGGTGCACATTTATAAGTAGGGTATAAAATAGAAATGACAATATGTTGTACTATTTCCAAGATGTATTGGAAAGACTTAGCTACTGCACTAGTAAAACTATACACGAGTGCAGTATGGGAATGTCATACACCAGGCAAAGTACCAAAAAGCATTCATAAATACAAGAAGGATAAATAGAATTCACCATTATTGAATACAATAATAAAACTGAGGAATAAGAATATATGTAACCAAATTTCAATATGAAGAGAAAATAGTACATTAACTTTCTCGCGGTTCATAAACGAAACCATGAGCTGAACGATGCAAAGCAATATAAAAAGCTATGAGAATAGCATTTTGACCAAGATATACATGTCTATATACAAAAATCGAAAAGAGTATCAATCCTAGTGGCTTGAGGACTGTCTCGAAATGCCACGGGAGTAGCCATAATTAATTTTTCCAATTGAAGACTTAACGATGGAATTGTCCAGATTATACAACTCATAAATAAAAATTTTAAGCTGTCTAACGAGCACTACACAGCTATAGGAATTCCCTTCAACCAGTGTTCAGTGAATACCGACCTGCAAGTGGGGAACGAAGCCAACATTAACGTCAAGGCTGCTATTACTCTCTGAGGCAAGGTAAGAGAGCAAGACTCAAGGTTTAGATTACCTGCACGTGTCAACGACCCAAGTTAAATCCACTACTAAACGAGATAAGTAGAACGAAAGTGCGCAAGAACAAAAAGGAGGTCTGAGAAAAATGATAATGCCAGGTGAGGTAGAAGTTGAACCCATCCAGAGCCTGTACACATACACAGGAGATAGAGAAATTGTTAGCAGTAAATAAATAATGAAAACGGAGGCTCAAAATCGAACAACGAAAGTTGCCTTACCCAATTAGTATGAGCTCGACCTACACAGGTCAAGATGGGAATGAACCAGAGCGTTACGCCAGCTCCAAAATAATAAACCCCGAGAAAACCATTAATGCGTTCAGATGGATGATAACGTCTAGACACAAGAGCTGTCGTTCATAACACGCTCTGAAGAATTTGCATAACGAAATGCTAATGAATGGATTCAATACACACCCCCTCACGTATGAGAGGAAAACCAACAAATCTCTACAAACTAACACAGAAATATATGAGACTCGATGAAATCGTAACAATTGGGTGGATGCAAATCACCTGTAACAAAATAAAAGAATATGATACATTTAAGTTCAACCATCGCCGCAAGGGCTCACGAAAGGAGCGTAAAATCTAAATCCAGAGAAGGAATCCATGATTTTACAGTAAGAACCGAGCGGTTACAATAGTTGCATACCTGAATCATCCTGAGAGTATGGAGAGATGCCAAAGAGGCGGCTGAGCTCAGTGTAAAGCTATGGCATCAAAAGATCTCTCGGTCATGAACAATACTGACACGCAGAAAGAAAACAAAAAGAACCCTGAACAAAGCCATATGTGAAATTATACTTGGATCGATTTACAAAAACCCTAAAGCCACAGTAAATCGACGCCGTCCAACTAGCGAGATCTAAGGGAAGGAGTCACGGATCGAGGCATTAATAAGCTAAGTACAACCTGCATTCAATATACAACCCCACAAGTAATGACATTAAATGTAGATTTGGGCTGGTAAGGTTATAGATTTGGCGTAGTCGACAAGGGAAGCTGACGGGAGGAACCTGGATCGCCGTGGAACGAATCCACGTGACCCAAAATGGGAAAAGAATTGTTATTGCCTATGTGGCGAAACCAAAAACCATATGAAAACTATCTGTGAGCTTACGTGGAGACTGATTCTCCGTCTCCATTTTACCCTATGACGCATCAAATCACAAGCTCATATTACGTGGATGCCAAGTCAATGGAAATCGTTTGAAATCGAAACAAGGATGAGTGAACAATTAAATCGACTTGATTTATATGTACGCCGAGATATAACCATAGGTAAAGTCCGTTCCATCGTGACTTATACACTATCCACCAAGTGAAAACTTGGTGTACGTGGAATCATGAAGGCAGAAGCCTACGAAAATTCATATAGATATATGGATAATTAAAATCGTGGCAAAGGCGTGAAACCAAATCGATTCCATCTACGTCCCTCCATGGTCTACGAGTATGTTAAATTAGTACAACAAGAGTGGGACTTATAATTATACATAATTATATAGCCCATTCCTTATAATTGTTTATCATTGCTATAATTGTTATAAATCTATAACATATGTTTATAGTTGTTATAAACATATATATCATTGTTGTGGTAATTATAGTGATGAAGAGTTCAAGTTATTTAAATGTCATATGGGTTTTCAGATCCATTTTATTATGTAAAGTGGAACAAAGTTGATACAAGGGAAATACATCGAAAGGTGGGGAATCGATCTTGAACAGATCACATTTGTAAAAGAATAAGCATAATCCCTTGTTAGGATACACTGAATTAGTTAAATGAAAAAAAAAAATTTGTTGGAGGTAAAATGGGAGATGTGAAAAATGGTATCAAAGCCCACGTTATAAAACTGGGCTGGTGACATTGTGCTCACTGTTGCTATGTATTCACTGAATAAATTTAATTATGTGGGAAAAAAAAATAAAAAATTATTTTATTATTTTTTATCTCACTGATCTGTGTTGAGTGTGTACAGTGGTGCTAAAATGGAAGAAGGTGGCGAAATTTATGTTGATCTGCATGATGAGGATAATGCACCAGATCCAAATGTGCCCATGATGGCTATGTTGCGGGAATTGCAACAAGAGTTGGCTGAGATAAAAAGCCAGAATGACAGATTGTCATTAGCTAGTGAGGAGCAGGAAAAGCTCATCAGGGAATTAACTTCGCGGAACAGCCAGGAAGGCGAAGGTTCCGGAAAGAGGAAAACTGATGAGTCTGAAGATGAGGATGCAGTAAGGCATCAATACAAACAGAAAAATGAATTACAGGGGGAATTCTGAAAAATCAAGCCTCCCTCCTATGATGGGGAGAAGGAGGAAGATGCGGAAGCTTGGTTATTGAACATGATCAAGTATTTCCAGGTCTATGAATATGATAGCAATCTGAAGGCCAAATTAGCTATTTACCAGCTACAAGGCAAGGCTACCTTGTGGTGGGAGGAGACAAAAATGGTGCATGCCATTGATGAAAAGACAGTCACCTGGGAATATTTCCAGATTAATTTCAAGAACCGCTACCTAAATGAACGTTACTATGATGACAAAGAAAAGGAATTCCATGAACTTAGACTGGGACAACTCACTATTGATGAGTTTGTTACTAAGTTTAAAAATCTGTTGAGATATGTACCCTACATAAGGGAGGAGAAGGCAAAGGTATAGCGGTTTCTGAATTGTTTGCCTACTGTTTACAAAGAGAAAATTGAATTTGACAACCCAAAAACAATGGACGAAGATGTTAGAAAAGCCAGATTATGTTACCAACAGTTCAAAGGAAAATCTAAACAAGGGAAAAGCTGGGCAAATAAAAATGAGTTCAAAGGGAGGAAACAGAAACCAGCCTATTTGAAAAATTTTGGCAGAGATCACCAGCGGAAAAAGTTTAATAAACCTGAAGAAAGCCAAACTGCTCAGTCCCAAGTAGCTTTCAAACAAATAGAGGGAGACAGTAAAAAGGAAGGGACAGTCAAAATGAGAGAACCTCTGAAATGTTGGGGCTGTGGAGAACCCCATCTTTTGAGGGAATGTCCTCATCGAAACATTCATATGCTCATGAGAGATCGGGAAGCGACAACAGTAAATGATATAGCTAGAAATATACCAACTATCAGTGCAGCTCTGGAAAATCGGCAAGAAAAACATCAAGCAACCATGGTGGAAATGGAGGGTAAGATTTCTGACCTATCTGCTACTGTTCTGATTGATCTAGGTGCTTCTCTGAGTTACATTAGTCCAAAGATTGTAGAAAAATGTAACTTAAAAACTGAAAAATTTCAACAGTCATGGTTGGTACAGCTGGCCACTGGAACTAAGAGAAAGGTAACACATAAGTTGCCCAGAACAGAAATCAAATTAAATGAGTTTCAAACAAAAGTAAACTTGAACATTCTGCCCTTAGGGTCTTATGATCTACTGATAGGAATGGACTGGCTGGAAAAGAAGAAAGCCTTGATGAACTGCTGGGATAAAACTTTTCATTGTGTAGATGAGGAAGGGAAACCTTTTATTCTTAAAGGGAAACAAAAACCTATTTCTGTAAGACAAATTTCAGCATTGCAATTAAAAAGAACAACTAGAAAAGGATACCAAGTTTATGCAGTGCATGTGGAAGAAACAGAATAGAAAACTGAAGAGAAGTTATTGGATTTTGTACCAGTAATAAGAGAATTCAAGGAATTTTTTCCGAAGGAAATCCCTCATCTTCCCCCCAATAGAGAGATTGAGTTCTCAATCGATCTGGTGCCGGGAGAAACACCTATCTCCCGAGCGCCTTATCGAATGAGTCCTCCTGAACTGATAGAACTGAAAATGCAATTACAGGAACTGTTAGATAAAGGGTATATCAGACCGAGTGTGTCTCCTTGGGGAGCACCGGTGTTGTTCGTGAAAAAGAAGGATGGAACTTTTAGGATGTGCATTTATTATCGTCAACTGAATAAGTTGACCATCAAAAATAGATACCCTTTGCCTAGAATTGACGATATTTTTGATCAAGTGAGAGGGGCTTCAGTATTTTCGAAAATTGACTTAAGGACTGGTTATCACCAGCTTAGAATTAAAGAAGAAGACATCAGCAAAACAGCCTTTCGAACCAGGTATGGTCACTACGAATTTGTAGTCCTACCTTTTGGTTTGACAAATGCCCCCGCCACATTTATGTGCCTAATGAACAGTGTGTTAAACAAGTACTTGGATAAATTTGTCCTTGTGTTCATAGATGATATCTTAATTTACTCAAAAAGTGAGGAGGAACATAAAGAACACTTGAGGATAGTATTGCAAAATCTAAAGGAGAATCAGCTATATGCCAAGTTTAGCAAATGTGAGTTTTATAAAGATAAAATCCAATATTTGGGTCATATTATTTCCGAACAAGGTCTTGCTGTTGACCCTGAAAAGATAAAGGCTATAAAAGAATGGCCTGTACCAGCTGATGTTTCAGCAGTGAGATCATTCATGGGGATTGCAGGCTATTATCGCAGATTTGTAGAGAGGTTTTCTGCCATAGCACATCCCATCACATCATTACAAAGGAAAGGTGTCAAGTTTGAATGGACTGAAAAATGCCAAAAAAGTTTTGACCAATTAAAACTGAAGCTTACTACAGCCCCTATACTGAAGATTGCAGATCCTGATAAAGAATTTTTGGTATGTACGGATGCCTGTAGAGAAGGATTGGGAGGAGTTCTTTTACAGGAAAATTCAGTTATTGCCTATGAATCTAGGAAACTGAAGATACATGAACATAATTATAGTTCCTATGATTTAGAATTAGCAGTTGTTATCCATGCTTTGAAAATGTGGCGGCACTATCTTCTTGGAAAAAAATTTACATTGATGACTGATCATATTAGTCTCAAATATTTCTTTTCCCAAACTGATTTGAATGCCAGACAAGCCAGATGGATGTCCTTTTTAAGTGAATTTGATATGGATATAAAACATATTAGAGGGAAAGAAAATAAAGTTGCTGATGCATTGAGCAGAAATGCTTGTCAGAATATAAATAGCATTGGAAGTAGTGCTCAGATTGACGTAGAAGAGTTGGTGAAGAAGGTAGCAAAACAAGACCCAAATTATGAAACACTTCTGGTGAAATTGCAGAAAAAGGAGAAAACCGATTTCACTCGAAATCAAAAAGGGCTGATCTGTTATAAAATCAGATTGTATATTCCCAATGCAGAGTCCTTAAAAAGGGAAATTTTGGATGAGTACCACAAACAACAATATGTAGGACATGCAGGATATCAGAAAATGTTAACAGCCCTGAAAAAGAAGTTGTTCTGGCCAGGAATGAAGAGAGATGTAGCTGAATATTTAAGTAGATGCATGGAATGTCAACTAGTCAAAGTTGAACATCAACATCCTGCTGGACTTTTAAGCCCTTTACCAATTGCAGAATGGAAATGGGACACAGTTTCCATGGATTTCATAACAGGGTTACCCAAAGCCAAATACCAGCATGATTCTATAATGGTAGTAGTAGACACTCTAATAAAAGCTGCTCACTTTATACCAATGAAATCTACCTTTGTAACAACTCAAGTAGCAGATGTGTTCCTGAAGGAGGTAGTAAGACTCCATGGGGTTCTGAAGGTGATTTTTTATGATAGAGATGCTAAGTTTATAGCAGCCTTTTGGAAAGGGCTATTTCGGGGTATGGGCACTAAATTGAATTTTAGTACTGCTTATCACCCTTAGACCGATGGTCAAACGGAAAGAGAAAATCAAATTTTGGAAGACATGCTGAGAATGTATGTGATGGACAGACCATCAAAGTGGGAAGATTACTTGCATTTAGCTGAATTTGCCTATAATAACGGCTACCAATCCTCCATCAAAATGAGTCTGTTTGAGGCCCTGTATGGGAGGAAGTGTCGTACTCCTTTGAGCTGGAGTCAGCCAGAAGATAAATTAATGTTGGGACCAGATGCTTTACAAGAGATGGAAAGAATTGTTAAAAAGATACAAAGAGACATCAAGACAGCACACGATCGTCAGAAGAATTATGCTGATAAGAAGAGAGTGAACCCAGAATTTAAAGTGGGCGAGCATGTGTATTTGCGAATTAAACCCAAAAAGAGCACACTTTATGTTGGAAGTTGTGAAAAACTGGCTCCTCGACATTGTGGTCCTTTTGAAGTTTTAGAAAGGGTGGGACCATTGGCTTACAAACTAGCCTTACCACCCCATGTTAGAGTTGATGATGTATTTCATGTTTCATTATTAAAAAGATATCGGCATGATGCTTCTCACATAGTTGATTGGAATGTTGTACAGGTGGAACCAGAAGGGGAGTTTTTTCCAGAACCGCTTCAAATATTGGAGCGGGAAGAAATTGAATTGAGAAGCAGAACAGTGGCAAGAGTAAAGGTGCAGTGGAAGCACTTTATTGCGGAAGAAGCTACCTGGGAAAGAGAAGCTGAAATGATGGAAATATATCCATTTTTGTTTAAAAAAATGAACTCTAGTAGTTGAATAACAACACTGAGGACGGTGTTTATTTTCAGAGGGGGAATATGTAACACCCCCAATTTATGTGTTTGAATTGCAAAGCTAGACATTTGAACTTTAAATCCTAAGGGGAGTGGACCCCAAAGGATAAGAAATTGGTGAATGTAATTAAATATCTGACTTGAGGAAATGAATAAAATGATTGTGTGCAGATTGACCAAAATGAGATTTATGAGATCACTTGCTAAATCCATGAGGATAAGGCAACTAATCCCCAGAATCTTTCAAAAAAATCCTTGAAAGAAATTATTCTAAATTAGATTTTTGAGGAAGAATCTAAATTTCCCCAATGATGAGGAAAGTAGTTGGGAAGAGGTGAAAAAGCTGGAAAAGCTGAGGAAAAGCGTAAAACGGCTTTAAAGTGTCCCTAAATTGGGAAGCCTAGGCAAACAAGAAGAAAAGCATCCTGAGATTCTGGACGCAGAATTAGAAACATGCTTTGGGGAACAATAGCTTAAATAAGCTGCTCTTGTATAGATTAGAGGTTGATCTATGACAAGGAGATGATCTCAGCTCGGGGGTGAGTTCTGAAGACAGAAGGACTCTAAGGTTGGGAGGTTGGTCAATTGCATGAGTGGTATGTCTTTAAATTTATTGGTGTGTTTACTTCATACAGTATGAATTGGCTACATATAAAAGTTAATTTTATATTAGAATATAAGTTCTACATTTAACAGAATCCATCATAAGGAATACACCCTTGAAATTCTGCATAGTTGTAGAACTAAAATCTGTGTAGGAGGATCCAGCAGAATCTTTAAACTAGTGTTGGTTTAAATCTGTGGATACCTATTTCTTCACAGAAGAAATCTATAAATTGGTTTTAATCTGCTTCTGTTTCATAGCATGATTTTAATATGTATAAATATAAGATAGAGAGAAAACTGAGTTGTCAGTACTAAAATTGGAAGTAGCAGAAGGGGAATTGTAAATTTTCAATGGGTATTAAGGAACGAAAGTAGGTACTGTATCAACTGATTCTATAGTCAGCACATAATTCATATATACTCAGAAGCTCAATGGTAAATTTATATTGCATGCAAGCAACCCATACTTTAGCAAAAGAAAACAACTACTGTATGGCAAGAAACTATGCAATGACAGTATATTCTGGAACCATCCTAACATTAGAAAATAGAAAGTGAAAAGACAAAAGGATAGTTATGCAAATAAACAACATGCATATGCACCACAGCATAGTATATTGAAGTGTATGTACAACATAGTATATTGCAATATAGGTACAGTATAGTATCTTGAAGTATATGTACCCTAGTCCATTTATGCACCCAAGGCAAGGAGGTAAAACAACAGATCATACATACATATGTTTGTTAAATATGAAAAGAGAAATACATAATTATACACTGCCTGTATATTAATTTGACAAATATCAGGTGCACATTTATAAATAGGGTATAAAATAGAAATGACGATATGTTGTACTATTTCCAAGATTTATTGGAAAGACTTAGCTACTGCACTAGTAAAACTATACACGAGTGCAGTATGGGAATGTCATACACCAGGAAAAGTACCAGAAAGCATTCATAAATACAAGAAGGATAAATAGAATGCACCATTATTGAATACAATAATAAAACTGAGGAATAAGAATATATGTAACCAAATTTCAATATGAAGAGAAAATAGTACATTAACTTTCTCGCGGTTCATAAACAAAACCATGAGCTGAACGATGCAAAGCGATATAAAAAGCTATGAGATTAGCATTTTGACCAAGATATACATGTCTTTATACAAAAATCGAAAAGAGTATCAATTCCATTGGCTTGAGGACTGTCTCGAAATGCCACGGGAGTAGCCATAATTAATTTTTCCAGTCGAAGACTTAACGATGGAATTGTCCAGATTATACAGCTCATAAATAAAAATGTTAAGTTGTCTAACGAGCACTACACAACTATAGGAATTCCCTTCAACCAGTGTTCGGTGAATACCGACCTGCAAGTGGGGAAAACGAAGCCAACATTAACGTCAAGGCCGCTATTACTCTCCGAGGCAAGGTAAGAGAGCAAGACGCAAGGTTTAGATTACCTGCATGCGTCAACAGCCCAAGTTAAATCCACTACTAAACGAGATAAGTAGAACGAAAGTGCGCAAGAACAGAAAGGAGGTCTGAGAAAAATGATAATACCTGGTGAGGTAGAAGTTGAACCCATCCAGAGCTTGTACACGTACACAGGAGATAGAGAAATTCTTAGCAGTAAATAAATAATGAAAATAGAGGCTCAAAATCGAACAACGAAAGTTGCCTTACCCAATTAGTATGAGCTTGACCTACACAGGTCAAGATGGGAATGAACCAGAGCGTTACGCCAGCTCCAAAATAATAAACCCCGAGAAAACCATTAATGCGTTCAGATGGATGATAACGTCTAGACACAAGAGCTGTCGTTCATAACACGCTCTGAAGAATTTGCATAAGGAAATGCCAACGAATGGATTCAATACGCACCCCCTCACGTATGAGAGGCAAACCAACAAATCTCTGCAAAATAACACAGAAATATATGAGACTCGATGAAATCGTAACAATTGGGTGGATGCAAATCACCTGTAGCAAAATAAAAGCATATGATACATTTAAGTTCAACCATCGCCGCAAGGGCTCACGAAAGGAGCGTAAAATCTAAATCCGCAGAAGGAAGCCATGATTTTACAGTAAGAACCGAGCGGTTACAATAGTTGCATACCTAAATCATCCTGAGAGTATGGAGAGACGCCAAAGAGGCGGCCGAGCTCGGTGTAGAGCTATGGCATCAAAAGATCTCTCGGTCATGAACAATACCGACACGCAGAAAGAAAACAAAAAGAACCCTGAACAAAGCCATATGTGAAATTATGTTGGATCGATTTACAAAAACCCTAAAGCCACAGTAAATCGACGTCGTCCAACTGGCGAGATCTAAGGGAAGGAGTCACGGATCGAGGCATTAATAAGCTAAGTACAACCTGCATTCAATATACAACCCCACAAGTAATGACATTAAATGTCGATTTGGGCTGGTAAGGTTATATATTTGGCGTAGTCGACAAGGGAAGCTGACGGGAGGAACCTGGATCGCCGTGGAACGAATCCACGTGACCCAAAATGGGCAGAGAATTGTTATTGCCTATGTGGCGAAACCAAAAACGATATGAAAACTATCTGTGAGCTTACGTGGAGACTGATTCTCCGTCTCCATTTTACCCTACGACGCATCAAATCACAAGCTCATATTACGTGGAGGCCAAGTCAATGGAAATCGTTTGAAATTGAAACAAGGACGAGTGAACAATTAAATCGACTTGATTTATATGTACGCCGAGATATAACCATAGGTAAAGTCCATTCCATCATGACTTATACACTATCCACCAAGTGAAAACTTGGAGTACGTGGAATCATGAAGGCAGAAGCCTACGAAAATTCATATAGATATATGGATAATTAAAATCGTGGCAAAGGCGTGAAACCAAATCGATTCCCTCTACGTCCCTCTATGGTCTACGAGTATGTCAAATAAGTACAACAAGAGTGGGACTTATAATTATACATAATTATATAGCCCATTCCTTATAATTTTTTATCATTGCTATAATTGTTATAAATCTATAGCATATGTTTATAGTTGTTATAAACATATATATCATTGTTGTGGTAATTATAGTGATGAAGAGTTCAAGTTATTGAAATGTCATATGGGTTTTCAGATCCATTTTATTATGTAAAGTGGAACAAAGTTGATACAAGGGAAATACATCGAAAGGTGGGGAATCGATCCTGAACAGATCACATTTGTAAAAGAATAAGCATAATCCCTTGTTAGGATACACTGAATTAGTTAAATGAAAACATTTTTTTTGTTGGAGGTAAAATGGGAGATGTGAGAATGTGATAAAAATTTCATGAATTCTCTACGGAAACTCCACACAGATCAAAATTCATGAAATTTTTACCACATTAAATCATAATTATTTACCAAATCCAAACATATTTATCTCCCCTTTAACACGTACTAGCTTTGAAGAAAACAATGCATGAATTTCTGTTAATTATTTGTAACTAGTGATGGCCAGTGACATTAAAACTCCTTCATTTCTTAAATATCTTGAATCTCCATTCTTATTACTCTTCCACATATTCTCAATTTTCCACTGAGAAATTGTATAATCCTCTCCACCTTTGGGTCACTCACTCTTATTTCTTATATATTTATTTTAATCCATATATTTGTGTCTACTATAGATGTGGTGCCTCATGATTTTTTTGTAAATTGTATAGACGGATTTTGAGGTCACATGCATATTGTAATATGCTACTAATTTTGGAAGGGCTCCTTTAGAAAACTCACAGGTTCATTATTTGAATTTATGATACTTGAAAGCATAAGAAGCCTCTTTGAATTTATGAGACATGAAAAAACTTGGGTGTCGAGTAGCACAACCGAAGTTGTTCAGATGTCCCTTTAGAAGAATAATGATTCCACTCTTGGTAGTAGGGAACATCCACCCATTATTTTGAGGCTTGATGGTAATCTTGTTAAGACTAGGGGAATTTTCAATAACTTGCATGTAAATTTCATTGTAAAAATGACCAATGTTGCAAAAAATGGCATTATTCTTCATTTTCCTCATGTGATCCACCACGATGATATCCTTGTTTGAGGTGGTGGTAAAAAAAATATCAGTAGTGTGAACTACATCCTCTAGGGTAAGGAAAGGAAGGTCGTATGTAGGACCTTGTAGGGAACAAATTGGATCAATTTTGGTAACAATGAACCTAGCTTCGGAAACCTTTAGAGCTACAACACAACCCTTTCCAACATCTCCATATCAATCGACAATAGCAACCTTACCAGCAATCATCACATTTGTGGCTCTCATTAGACCATATAGGAGACATTTTCAACATCCATATAAGTTATCATACTTTCTCTTGATAATGGAGTCATTAACATGGGTAGCATGGAACAACAAAGTCCCACTAGCTTACATTTGATAATGTATCTTAACACCGGTAGCCAAACTAGTCTTCATCACGTGATACCTCAAAGAGTCCATTTTCATTCTCTCATTGATAAACCACAAAGCCTTCTTAAACTCAAAATTCATGCTAAGCTCTAGATTTGGAAACTTCCCAGTCTTGGCAATCTCCTCCTCAGCCTTAACCCCCTCATGGATCAAAAAAAATCCATTGCCACTTTCATCTACAATTAGATCAGGGCCACCTCCTAGACCCCAGTCAAGAACCCTTTTAGTACACCGCTATTACTCCTACACTGTCTCCCCCTTCCAAGTGAACAACATAGCGCTATCATAGGAAATAGTCACGACAACATCGTCTTGTATGGAGAAGATGTTGCAAAAGAACCATCTCACTTCAACACATAGCGGCATGAGAGTATCAATGAGAATTATGGTTTGGATGGTCATATGAAGGGACCCTATGATATGGGAAACCTTAAAGGGCTATCTGGGGTAGAGATAATATTTTCAAGCCATCGATATAGGCATTTAAACTTCCTCCAATTCAATCTCCAACCTCCTAAAATCCACACGGGATAGATCCTTCACCTTGTATTCCTGTCTGAACACAATTTTCTTAGCCATAAGTGCCATTGCTAAGGATAAAAAAAAACATAGAACTGAAAAAACAATGAATTATAATGACTAAGCTTAGGCCAATTTTCTACAATGGTGAATGTTTAAAGGAAAACCCTTCAGAAAATAAAATTTTCATGTTTTTATTGATAAAATTTTTAGTTTTAAGAAAAGTGTCAAGCCAAATAGAATATTGTTAAAATTATAAACCCACGATGTTATGTGACCTAAATGGATTTTGAGAACTCAATGACCCAATATGTCATTTGATGATGGAATGCTTACCAACCCAGGATTCATATTCATATTCATCCAATATTAATTTTGAAACTATGTAATTTTCTCTAACTCATTACTATTGTGTACATATGCTTTCAGTAGGGTATTTTCTCAGAGTCACTACTATGTATATTGTGTCAATGAAAAAATGCAACTTAGTTCCCCAAAAAATATCAATAGTTAAGGAAAACCAATATTGTTCTGATATTATTATGTGCGAGGTGTATTTACTGTACTAGGATGAGTTCAAGCTACTTGAAATTGTCAGATTGGGACTAGATTTTCATGTAATAAGTTTTTCCCTTCTCTCTAGGATTAGCTATTCTTTTTATAGAACATGAAATATGAACCCTCCACTAAATACCCAGCAACATCAACTTTCCCAATTAACCAAAATATTGGCCAAGTAGTTGGAGTTATTATTGAGGATGGTCTGGATGTTGCTTGATAGTTCAATTATGAGAATTAGGTTTTTAATTGTTATTTTTCACTATTTTCTCTAATTGAGTTGAATTTTTTTTGTCCCTTTTATTTTTTTATGTCCAATGTAGGAAGTTAAGAAGAAACCCGTTTTTTAGTTGAGCCATGTTACACCATGTATTCCCTTGTATTATTATGTCCACAATGATGTCAAAAAATGGAAATATTAGTGTTATGATGAAAGTAATTACTCATGGAGACTGTGATTAATTCAACAATCCTAGAAGGTTATAGGAGCTAAGAAACATTTAGCAACATGTAGTGCAAAAATGAGGCATAGAATATTTTAAGGATCACTTGGCATAATGTGAGGATTGTGAAATAAGTGATTCACCAGACACCTCTTCCAAAAAGAGGAACGATACCAATAGTGGGGACTTTTTTGATGAGGTTATAGATGACATTATTAGTCTCAAGAGGGAATGAGTTCACTGGAATGTGCAACTTCATCAAATATTTGTTGATATAGTGAGTTAGTTTGGAATATATAGTAAGTTTGAACATCCTTAACATGCCTCAACATAGCATTGAGAAGTTGTGTTAGGTGAAATATTTCGAATTGTTGAAACCTTGTTTTTTGAATTGTTTTACAGAAGTAGTGCTAATGAAAATCGTAGATATTACGAAATTCCAGGGAATTTCATAGGAGAATGTTGCAATTAATTTGTATACATCCATAATAAAGGAGAACAAGTTTTCAAATTAACAAAAACACTATGGTTCTTTAAAACTAAAAGTTATATTAGTATGATATATAAAAAGAATACATTTTTGAGCATAAGATCTTGGTATAATCCACTTAGTAGCAGCTTCATATTAGAATTCAACGTGATGTAGAATTTCTATGTTACCTTTTTCAATCTCAATTGCATAAATAAGAATTTTTTTCTACCAAGATAATTGCAGTGTCTACTAGATCTTGTATTTACAGTCTTTTACGAAGATCAGCAATAATATTTCCATTGTTTCTAAAACATAAAAAAATCCAAGGATGTACTAAATCTTGTCTCTATGTTGGTGTGTGTGTAGAAATATTAATTGCATCTAAAGTGAATAAGTGGGGTAAAATTAGAACCCTACCTATTTGCTTCATTCTAGGTTGAAGATAATAACATATATAGAGGGATGATGAAATTACAACAGGAGGGAAAATTTGTTGCTTCATCATCTGGTGAAAAAAGGCTTGAAAAGGCCTTTCCGCTTTGAAAATTTTTGGCTTTCTCACAAGGATTTCTCCAGCAATATTAAAACATGGTGGAAAGAACCCCTACCTGTAGAAGGAACAAAAATGTTCAAGCTACAAGCAAGGCTTAAATTTATCAAGACCAAATTGAAGGTTTGGAATCGAGAAATCTTTGGCAACATTTTTTGCAGACAAGCAACACTTGGAGCAACAGCTGGAAGAAATCCATAACACTTGGATTCAAGGAAGCATATCACAGGAGTCTATGAACACAGAGCCGGAGCTCATGTAGAAATGGAATGAAAGATGCAAGCAGGAAGAAATTCTGTGGAGGCAAAAGTCATTTATTCAGTGGCTTAAGGAGGGAGAAAGGAACACAAAGTTCTTCCATAGATCTGCTATGGACTACAGGTGCAATAACAGAATCACCAAGATTCAAGATGAGCAAGGGACTGTCTTCCAATCGCATCAAGACATCACTTGCCAACTCAGAAATCATTTTAAGCTCATTGCCACTGAACCTAATGTGGAACGATAGGAAGCCATTAAAGAAGTAGTCTCATCCATTCCCATCCTCATTACTGAGGAACATAACAGAGCCCTGGAGAGACCGGTCTCCCTCCAGGAGGTGGAGGAGGCAGTCAAAGAGATGGCCAATGGGAAAGCCCCAGGGCCGGATGGTTTTACAGTGGACTTCTTTAAAGCCTGTTGGGATGTGGTTAAGGAAGATATCTGGGAAGTAGTGGAGGATTCCAGAACCTCATCTTCAATTATGAAATCCCTAAACTCCACGTTCATAGCACTAATTCCCAAGGAAGCTGATGCCTGTACCCCTACCAAATTCAGGCCTATAACGCTATGTAATGTTTTGTACAAGATCATATCAAAAGTCATGGCAAATCGCCTGAAGCCTATTCTCCCTCAGATTATTTCCGAGGAACAGTCAGGTTATGTGGAAGGTAGAAAAATTATGGACAATGTGCTGCTGGCTCATGAGATGATCCACACGCTGCAAACTCACAGAAAAGATGGCATGATAATGCAATTGGATCTCTCGAAGGCGTATGATAAGGTTAGCTGGGAATATCTGGAAGTTGTTCTCAAAGTGTTTGGCTTTGGTAATAAGTGGATCGCCTAGACTTTAGCTCTGATTAAATCTCCCATTCACTCCATTTTGATCAATGGAGCCCCCTCTCAGCCTTTTTACCCCTCAAGAGGCATCAGGCACGGGGACCCCATTTCGCCCTTCCTCTTTGTCATTTTGATGGAGGGCCTTAGCCGCCTCATCAAGATAGCTAAGGATAGGAATGTGATAAAAGGCCTCCAACCCTTGAGCAGTTTTCCGGCCATTACCCATCAACAGTTCGTAGATGATACTATGCTACATGGAGTCCCGAATGTAAAGGAAGCTAGAGGTTTCAAGCAACTTCTAAACTTGTTTAGTCAAGCCTTGGGTATGGACTTCAACTTTGATAAATCCTCTGTTTTCTTTTTCAACACGCATTTAGCTATTCAGAGGCATTTAACAGGCATCCTGGGTTTCAAGAGAATTAATCTCTCGTCCAAGTACCTGGGCATTCCCCTTACAGACAAACCATGGCAGAAGTGTCACTGGGATAAGCTTCTCTCAAAGCTGGCATACAGGTGTAGTCATTATACCAACCGAGTCCTCAACTTGGTCGTCTGGTCATGGCGAAGGCCATTCTCTAGGCTATGCCTCACTATATGCTCTCGATCCTTCCTGCTCCTAAAGGAGTGCTTCAGAAAATTAGGAACATCCAACGGAATTTTCTCTGGTCTGGCAACTCAGGGAAGCCTAAGTGGGCACTGGCAGCCTGGAACAAACTTTGCAAGCCTAAAAGCTATGGCGGGCTAGGTTTACAGGATCTAAGCTCTACCAATAGGGTTTGTGGTGCGAAAATTTGGTGGAGGTGGCTCTCAGAGCCACAAACCCTGTGGGCACGCCTCTGGAAAGCCAAATATGCGGCACAATGGCAGTTTGAGGAGCTAGTATGAATAACTGACACCCCTGCAGGCTCTCCCATATGGAACCTTGCCTGAGCCAACCGGAACATCATACAAGACCACTGTTTTTGGGAACTAAGGAGTGGGCACCATGCTCTTTTCTGGGAGGATGCTAGGCACCAACTCCCAAAAATCGAAGATCCTGACCTACAACCTCTACAGCAATGGTTTCAGGACAATGGAAAACTGAAAGTGCATCATTACTTGGCTAGTAACGAAGACCAGCAGCATTGGAGAACTTGGACTCTCTCTCCCTCTCCTCCGGATGAACACCTAAGGAATCTCCTCAATACCCTCAATACTATCCTCAGGAAGAGACTAATGAGGGTTGTACATGGACCAGACATCCTACGCTGGGGTAAGCTTACCGGAGAATCATTTAACCTCAAAGAAGCCCGCACCTATGTGGAAAATAGGAATGTTGATGATAAGGTGGCCTGGCATGATAATGTATGCGAAAGCAACCTTTGGCCCAAAATCAAGACCTTTTTATGGTTGCTTCAGAATGGAAAAATCTTGATGTGGGAAAATATTTTAAAGAAAGGGTTCATAGGGCCCTCTCGATGCCCCTTGTGTGAACAGCAGGAGGAGACTATGAATCATTTGCTCAATGACTGTGTATGGACTAGCCACCTTTGGGACTGGATACAAAGCACATTCCACCAAACAGACAGAAACAGAAATTCCATTCATGATACAATCACCCACTGGCGCTCAAACTACTCCAATAGCAATATGGTAAATAATCTTCGGAGGCTCAGTCCGGGCTTCTTAGTCTGGAAAGTATGGAAGGAAAGAAACAACCACATTTTTAACAAACATAGATTCAGACAGATCGACGAAATAAAAACTATTATTATGCATGGCCTAACAGAGACCACTCTCACCTGGTGTAAACAAGAAAAATTCGAGTCGCTGTCTCCTAATGACCTCAGAATTCTGGCTATTTTCAATCTCTCTGAGATGGCAAAGCGATATATACAGGAGCATGCTAGTCGGCCTGCACCCTCTCTTGCAATTTGGCATTGTCCTCCTCCAGGATATTGCAAATTCAATTTCGACGGGGCCTCCAAAGGCAACCCAGGCCCGGCTGGCATGGGAGGCGTCCTGCGTAATGAAAAGGGAGAAATTATGCATATCCTTTGCAGAAATCTAGGAGAAACTATGAACAACGATGCGGAATTCGCAGCTCTAGAACAAGGGCTACGGCTTTTAATCTGACTCGGCAGAGGGTTGACCATTGTAGAAGGCGATTCCCAGCTCGCCATAACAACCATTAAGAAAATTCAGCATGGAACTAAGCCTGGTAAGGCGATAAAGCACTGGCATCTAGCTGCAGTCACTGAGCTTATAGCGCAGCACCTTGCCTCCCTCGGTGGCATCATCCTTCAAGAAGTGCGGAGAAAAGAAAATTCTCTCTCAGACCACCTCGCAAAATTTGCGGTCGATAACCCAACTGATGCCCTGGACACCTGTTGGACGGATCTACCGCATGCAGAGCTTAGGGATCAGTGCGTTAGCATTTCGAGGCACGACTTAACTGCCGGTAATACCGTGGAGACAGACGGCAGCCTATCCATCATCAGCAGATCATGAATACCCATCTCATGATAAAGCATATCAGATGGCACAACATGGTAATAGTACCAATCTATTCTTGGGTTCGGCAGTCCATTATGAGAAATGACAACTTTATAGGATCCGTTCCTTACAGCGGTTTAAGAGGAGATCTTAAGCATGTGATCGGTCTGCTTAGGGGATGGAGATCTCCATTTAGGACCCCGGCTTTAGTGGGCGGATCAGACGAAGATCTGCCTTTCATCATCACTTTATTTGGATATCCTGCTGCATTTATCACTCCCCCTCCTGACATTCTATTTATGGGGCTCTTTGATCCCGCATTCTCTCTTATTCCTCTCATTTCTCTCTTAGCGGTGCGCTATCCTTGCTCTAAACCTAGTTTATACTCTGCTCCTCGCAGTCATCTATCGGTTCTCTTTTTCCTGGAATCCATGGCGGATATCAACCTCCGCAGCATTAAAGCTTCGCAGGCCCTCAAGCGGGCCGAAGATAGTTACGAAGCCTCGGTTTCAAAACAGGGGAAGCAAACGATTGAATTTCTGGAAGAAGAGGTGGAAATATCCTAGGCACGGACTGACGACAATGCTATCCGTGAAGAGGTCGATTGGTTAGTCGACCCCGGGACACCCTCCACTTGCCATACGCAATTCCTGTAGACCCAAGCGGTGGCATGGAAAATGAAAACTATGTTAGCGAAGGAAATTTCCATGCAGGGCGCCGCAGTCAAAGAAACCTTTGCAGCTACCTCCATGGCATCAGCCAGGAATACCGCGCGGCTGGACAAGATGGAAGTTGCCTTTAATTCACTCACAGAGGAGCTCCACAAGCACGACAAAGCTCTGGACAGTTTCGTTCGGCGTTTTGACATTTATCTCCGCCATGTCCTCAACGTGTCCATTGAAGTTCCAACGGATGACTCGCAAACCACTATCATCAGGCGTTTCAAGCCCATAACTCAATCGAAAGGTGATGAGGCAGCAAATCCGAGCGTGGTTGGTCATTCTGGAGCTTCGAATCCCACTTAGTAATGTGTATGCGCTCTCTTGAGCTTTCTGTTCGTACTATACCTATCTATAGTTGTTTTTTCTATGTCTATATTTTCTATTGGTCACATTTGGTATGTAACAGGGATCCTCTGGGCGTTAGAGCTTTTGGCGAATTTCTCTAGTCTCTCGGGTAACCCTGCGTGGTGGACCTGTATTTGTTTTGTGGTTTTGGTCGTCGCGCTCTAACGTAGCATGGCTTTTCTCAGTCCATGTCTCCTAAGTCTAATAGTCAGCTCGTTAAGGAGCAGGCCTGTGGCGCTATATGGCTGATGCTTTCAGGCCTTCGTACTCTTTTGTAATCTCTGGTTCATGATATAATATATAGATACTGACTTACAAAAAAAATATATATTAAATTATTTAATCAATTATTATTATTATTCTTTTCTTTTAATTTTATTTTATTTTCTATTTTATTTTATTTTATTTATTTATTTATTTTATTTATTTATTTATTTTTATTCATTTATTCATTTATTTTTAATTAGAGAACTTATAATTTAAGGTTTTATGATAAAAATAATACTAAGTTATTTTTATAAAATTATTGATATTAAATTATATAAAAGTATTAATATTAAATTATATTCAAATTAAATTAAATTAAAATATTTTAGAATTATAATTAAAAATTAATAAAATTTGACAAATATTTATTCAATTTCTTATTCAAGTCAAACTAGCCATTTTTTCAACGGCTATTTGGATCTGTCCTTATCTATTTAAATAGGTTTCTTAATCAGATATCTCATCTTGTCCTGATGATGAACCACACTGGCTGGTTCGAAACGCGTCGACAAAAATTTCTTACATGTGATTTTCACCGAAAATTTCTTATACACATTTTATGGATCACAGAAGCAAAATTCCTAATGATATTGATCGTCAATCTTGTTGGGAAAAATACTGAGAGGGGGGGGGGGGGGGGGGGGGGGGGGTGAATCAGTATTTTCAGCATATTCAAAACTTTTTACTTTTTCACTCTCTAAAACCCATACGCTACTTTCCTTTAGTAAACTCGCGTATATACGCGGATATCCTTCATGCAACTCGCGTATTAGCAGAGATCTAAATATGCAGATATTTATTAACTTAGTTCTTTGCACTATTCAATCATCTGATGTTAATTTACCAATAAACATGTGTAGTAACAACAGAATAAACCATCACACTAAGCATCACACATGAACACCAGGATTTTTTAGGTGGAAACCCAAGTCGGGAGAAAACCACCACTGCAGTTGCTCAGCCTTCAATATTTTATTATGGGGAAAATTTCCTTGTGTCTGTTTGGTCTTGGAACTCCTACCGACACGCGAGGCACCTGGCTGGTTTATATGACCTCTCTGGAAGGAGCTACAACCCACGACTCGTTTACCGGCCTCTCCTGGAAGGCAGGCATTTTGCTCTCATTTACTAGCCTCACGGAAGGGAGCTACAACCCCGACTTGTTCGGCCTCTCTGGAAGAACGCGACCCCTGCTCTCGTTTACCGGCCCTCACAGGAAGAGAGCTACAACCCACCCCACAGTAGGCTACAACCTCGGCACCTCTATGGACCACGTTTCATCAATTTTCTGCCAGATCCAAAGCTTCTTTTAGGACACAACTTGCGAGGCCATGTTTCATCATATTTTCGAGGCTTGGACCCACTCCATACTTTTAAACACGATCATACATCCAATCATGAAACGGATACATATAACTCAGCATGAGATATCGAGTAAACGTGACAGTCGAGACATTTCTTACACGGACAATGAAACCCTAGTTTGCATACGCGCTTTCCTTTCTCTGATGTCGCATATATACGCACTTCCGTTCACACAAACCAACGTATACTTCTGTACATATTACAGAGCTAATTTTATTGCGCATACGCGCTTTTTCTTCAGCGAAGTCACGTATATACGCGCTTCCTCTTAGGCGAACTAGCGTATGGTTCTTCAGACTTTTATGTCATTGCAATTATTCACAACAGATACATCACTTCAGATTTTACCCTTTACCTCAGACAGATGTTCGCCTCATAATAGATCTAATCATTTCATAAACAGATCTAGAAAATATAAGTACATTTCAGATCTAGATCCATTTCTTCATCATTGGTGCATCATACATTCAGATCTATCATTCAACTGTAACCCTTTCCATTCAGATATCCTTCAGAGAGAAGTATTCATTCAAGCTCAGACATCTTGCACCACACTCATGATTTGCACAATGAATTTCTTCTCCTTATATAGGTTTACCCTTTTTCAATACCATGAGCCCATTTTTCAATACCATGAGCCAAAACAACATTACTTCTGATGGTATTCCTAGACGGGGTCATTTAGACGAATCATTACCCAATACAATGGGTCAATACCATGGTGGTTACCCCTGGTTTTGCACTTTATGAGCGCTTTTTCCCATACGCGACTTGGAACGTTGTTTCCCGCGTGTATACGCGACTTCTCCTAGACATATCCGCGTATGTCTTGAGACATACTCTTTTCACCATAGATTTAGCACATGTTGAAATCCTTTCTTCATTGCCTTCTGTACTCACTGTAGATACATCAGATTTACTTCGTCAAGAACATATTCTATCAAGCCCAACTTCATCAAGTAAGTTGCCATCAACTTCATCAAGAGGGTTGCCATTCAAGGACAACACTCAGCATCATATTGCTAACAAACATCATTTCATATCAGATTTACATCATTTACCAAGTCCATCAAGTCAAGAATTACTTCATCAGGTGTATTGCCATCAAGGACAACACATGCCAACAATCTCATGTCTTCATCTTCATTCAAGGGGTTGCCATCAAGGACAACACTCTGCATCATATTGCCAACAATCTCCCCCTTTGGACTTGATGGCAACCACGATGGTGTTTGATCATCACAACAGATAGTTACATTAAGAATACAATGACACCATGTCACTCTCCCCATTCTTTGACACCATTATCTTCATTCAAACACCATGTCACTCTCCCCCTTTGACATCAAGGGCAAAGGGCGGATCAAAAACCAACACACTCTCCCCCTTTTCTCCTCATGTGGAAGAAGCGTTCTGCAGATCTGATGTATACTGAAGTGACCAAGCTCCCCCTGAGTTCATGCTGAATCTTCAAACATATTTTCCAATGGAGTACATGACTCTATGAAATTCCTATCACCAATGACTCATACTTACATCAAATATCCAACCAAGTGGATTTTCATATGAGACTCAACTACCCAACCAAGTGGGTTTACAAATTTGACTCAGCTACCCAACCAAGTGGGTTTACAAAATTTGACTCAGCTACCCAACCAAGTGGGTTTACAAATTTATCAAGTCCTTACATGATTGAATATTACAATTTTACATCATGGATCTCTACATGGCCTTTTCATCAAACTGCAAATATAACTTTAAGACCAACACCAGAAAGTCCTCAAGAAAGAGAACATATTTCAGAACCAACATAATGCCAACAATTTATACTCAGCAATGTCACTCTCCCCTTGAAAATGTGCATCCAATGCATTCTTTCCAAATGGCCAAGGCTCCTCCTTAACTTGTGCAACCTGAAACACCTTCAACAGCAGGTCATCAGCAACAAACTCTACATGATCTGTTCGAAAGCAGACTGATGCTCCCCCTGAACCTTTGTTCCAGATCTTCAGTTATCATACAAATTCTCTTATCATTAATGCATACGCGACTGTGTCTACTGGAACTCGCGTGTATACGCGACTTTTGTTCACCGAACCCGCGTATGGAAAGTGAAGCATAGAAATTTTCACATTCCTTCATCTCCCCCTGAACTTGTCCTTCATGTACCTGTCTTCTTCATATCAGATGCTTTGTCAGGCAGAAACATAACCAGAAAAACCAATCAATACTGCAGAATGCTGACACCAACCAAAAATTAGCCAGCAACTGTTCATACGCGACTTTATGTTCATATACTCGCGTATATACGCGACTGTACATCAGAAAAAACCGCGTATCCTATTTAATCTTCTGAATTTATGCAGATTTATTCTTTTGACTAGCAGAGAACACTCCCAGCTTCTGTCTTAGATACTCGAACGCTTCCCTGGGCAGAGGTTTGGTAAAGATATCAGCAACTTGTTCTTTGGAGGGAACATACTCCAACTTCACCTTGTGCTCAAGCACTTGTTCATGTAAGAAGTGATATTTGATGGGAATGTGCTTGGTCTTTGAATGCATAACAGGATTCTTTGAAATACTGATGGCACTTTTATTGTCACACTTAATGGGGACAAGAGGTGTACATTTGATTTGAAAATCTTGTAAGGTTTGCATCATCCAAAGAAGTTGAGTGCAACAAGATGCGGCAGCCACATATTCTGCTTCTGCTATAGATAAGGCAATAGAATTTTGCTTCTTGCTGAACCAAGATACTAACCGGGGTCCCATATAGAATGCACCACCACTAGTGCTTTTCCGATCATCAACACTTCCATCCCAATCTGCATCAGTGTAAGCATGAAGAGTAAGATCAGCATTCTTTGGATACCATAGACCAAGGTCTTGAGTTCCTTGTAGATACTTGAAAATTCTTTTAACAGCCTGAAGGTGAGACTCTTTTGGATTAGCTTGGAATCCTCCAACAATCCCAACTGCATGCATAATGTCTGGTCTAGTCCCAGTGAGATAAAGTAGACTTCCTATCATTGATATGTATTCTGGTTGATTCACCGTGGGAGAATCATCATGAGAACTGAGATTGCATCCGGTTATCATTGGTGTACTTACAGGTTTGCATTCTTCCATGCCATACTTCTTTAGAATTTGCTTAAGATATTTAGCTTGTGATAGGAATATACCATCTGCAGATTGATACACTTGTAAGACAAGAAAGAATGTTAGTTCCCCAAGTAAGGACATTTCAAATTCTTGCTGCATGACAGAAGCAAATTTTTGACTCATAGATTCTTCGTTACTTCCAAAAATGATATCATCAACATATACAACCACAATCAATAGTTTATCATTTTCAACTTTTGTGTATAAGTTGCTATCAGCAGATCCCTTTGAGAATCCTTGTTGATGAAGATATTTGTCAAGGCGATAATACCATGCCCTTGGAGCTTGTTTGAGACCATATAGAGCCTTTTTAAGTCTACAAACAAGATTTTCATCATTTCCCAAAATGAATCTTTCCGGTTGTTCTATATATACTTCTTCTTCTAGATCACCATTAAGAAAAGCAGATTTAACATCCATTTGATAAACTTTGATTTGTTGACAACTTGAAAAAGCAAGAAACATTCTTATGGCTTCAAGTCTAGCTACAGGAGCAAAAGTTTCTTCAAAGTCTATACCTTCTTGTTGAGTATACCCTTTACAAACCAGTCTAGCTTTGTTTCTTACAACATCCCCATTCTCATTTAACTTGTTCTTGAAAATCCATTTAGTTCCAATGACATTTTTATCATGTGGTCTTGGTACCAAATCCCAAGTGTCATTCTTTTCAATTTGATCAAGCTCTTCATTCATGACTTGGTTCCAACTTTCATCTTTGCTAGCTTGATTGACATTAAGTGGTTCAATTGTGGATAGAAGTGCCAGATGACTAGAAGATCCCACAAGAGTTCTCCTTGTTCGTACACCTGATTCCTTGTCTCCCAAAATTTGAGATTCAGGATGATTCTTTTGAACGTATCTGGATGGAGCTTTTTCAGATAGATTATTTTCAGGTTCTTCATTGGATTCACTGTCTATATCATTTCTATTTACTGTAGAAGGGAATAAGTCACCATCATCTTCTTTTGTTGTTTGATTTTCTTCTTTAGGGGCTGCAGGAGACTCATCAATAACAACATCAATACATTCAACAATCTTTCGAAGCCTTTCATTATAACATCTGTATGCTTTGCTTGAAGATGGATAACTAAGAAATATTCCTTTATCTGATCTAGGTTCAAACTTGCCAAGCTTTTCATCATTATTTTTGATAAAACATTTGCTTCCAAAAACTCTAAAATGCTTTACAGTGGGAGATTTGCCATACCAGAGTTCATATGGAGTTTTATCACTGTTTACCCGAACATGTGCTTTGTTGTGAATGTTTGCTGCTGTATGAGTTGCTTCTGCCCAGAAAGTGTCAGGTGTTCCAGTGTCATTAAGCATAGCTCTAGCCATTTGTTGAATTGTTATATTCATTCTTTCTGCTACGCCATTTTGTTGTGGAGTGACAGCTACAGAGAACTGTCTTTTTATGCCATGTTGTTCACAAAATTCAAGGAATTCATTTGATGTATATTCTCCACCTCGATCAGATCTAAGACACTTGATTTTTAGATCCAATTCATTTTCAACCAGTGCTTTGAAGCTCTGAAATTTTTCAAATGCTTCATCTTTGTGTTTCATGAACCCGATCCAACACATTCTAGAGTAATCATCAATAAATAAGATATATTATTCTTCCCCTCGTAGTGACTTTTTCCTCATAGGTCCACATAAGTTAGTATGAATGAGTTCAAGAGGCTTACTTGATGATCCTTCTTTGGCATTAAATCGTACTCTGGTCTGCTTACCGATTTGACAAGATTCGCATATGATATTTTCTGGTGGATTAATATTGGGAAGATCACGAACAACTTGAAGTCTGTTTGCTTTATTGATTTGAGAGAAGCTCAGATGCCCCAGCCTTCTATGCCATAGCCAATTTTATGAAGATTTTCTCAAGTAACACTGATCTTTGTAGTTTTTCAGTACATACAGGTTGCTTGGATTTCTTTTCCCTTTTATGATAATTTTACCTGTATCAAGATCACGAACCACACATTCTTTTGAACTAAAAACAACTTCTGTTCCTTGATCACACATTTGACTTACACTTAACAGGTTATGCCTTAATCCATCCACATACATGAAATCTTTAGCTTTCACCTTTTCTTTTAGAAACACTGACCCTTTTCCTTTAATTACAGCAGGAGTATCATTTCCAAATGTAACTTTCTTTTCCTTTTCTAGAGCATTATATGCAAAAAGTTTGCTTTTGTCACCTGTCATGTGTCTTGAGCACCCACTATCAATGTACCATTTATTTTCTTCACCTTCTGCAAATAACGCTATCCCACAATTTTCAACTGCTATTTCTTTCTTTTTCCACACTTTAGAGCTTGAGGGAACATGTTCTTTTGGCTGGACCTTGCTCCTGCATTCAGATTCTTCATGACCAAAGTTATTGCAATAAGTACATTCCAACTTCGTTTTGAAGAGGAGAAAAGTTGTTATAGGTGTTCTTCTTTGGTTCAATATTCATCCTTTTCTCTCTTGCTTCTCTTGTCATGATGGTTTTATATGCAACACATTGAACAGCTTTATGACCAAAATTGTGACATGAGAAACATTGGCCATTGAAGTAGAAATTTCTGCGATCATGAAATCTTCTATTTGAATTTACCTGTTGGTTGTAGCTTCTTTGAAAGATTTCCCTGTTAGTGTTCCTTGAATTGAGATGATCATGCTTTACCTGTAGAGATCTTTTGTTCCCTTGCTGAGTGGCTGAATGTAGTGAACCAGTTGTGGCTGCTTTTAGAAAATTTGGTGCTGAAGTCTGGGAAGATTCCCTAGTATATCCAAGACCTGTTTTTATAAGAGGAGACCGTTGTACCTTGATAATCTCATCTAAGGTTTCTAAAATTTTAGCAAATCTAAGATTGAGAGATTCCACTTTCTTATTATCTTTCCTTAGACTTACTACTTCACACTCCAATTCCTCAATGCGTTTTTCTCTTGCTTCACACTGATTTTCAAGAGTCTCTATGATTATGTTCTTTTCTTCTAGGCTTACTTTGAGTTGAGTGTTTTCTTCAAGAAAATTATTGTCTTCTAGCGTATCCACAAAACTATCCCTTTCTTCTCTAGATTCTAGTTCACATTCTTTCATGATTGCCCATACCTTTGCACCAAGATTTTGCAGATAAGCTTTTGTTCGTACCATCCCAAATATCAGATTGCTTCC